>BPLS01018887.1:0-27505 GCA_019656275.1 Rhododendron kiyosumense
TTCAAAATTTAGGCTAAATTTTGAAGCAAAGTTGGATGATTCATAAATATCCTTCCCGATATCGGATTGAGGTGATTTTTTACAGGGACCCTAAACGACGTATTTTGAACAAAATGAGCGGCTCCGATCATCTTTGCGAGACCCGAGACGGGCGCAAAAGTGATCTGTGCACTGCTGCTGTGCAGCAAGTGCTGTGCCTGTAGCACAACTCAATAAGGGCCTGTTCGTCTAAATAATCCACTGGCTTTCCCGCCAAAATTGAGCCAAACAAACCCACAAAAAAACAAAAATAAGCCAATAAGCCACTTGTTTCGTCTTTATTCAAAAAAAATTGGATTTCGGTCAAAAAATTTTACTTTTTAGATTCCTCTCGTCGTGAGGATGCAATAATCCCCAAAAAATTGACAATAAGCCAAGTGATGCGAAAAAATTTTGAATAAGGACAAAAAATAAGCCAAAGTGGCTTATTTATCCGAACACCCCCTAACTGGATTCTCATACGCACACGGCAAAGACACGGGTTTTATTTGTATGCTTGAGGGTCATTGAGGAATTATGGTCGTACTGTCGTAGTCTAATCTCATCCCGCAGAATTGGACAAAAAAAGAAAAGGGAATGAAAAACCTTTTCAGCTGGCCCCACTAAAAAGAAAGGAAAAGATTATTTTTACCTTCTCTCATGAATACTTAATCAATACATTTTGATCAAGGGAATATACCAACGCGAATAGATTATTTTTTCCTTCTCTCGTGAATCTCTGGTTTGGTTAAATAAGTCAATTGGTTTTTTTTTGTTCTTATTTAATTTTTTTTGCATTTGTTAGTTTTTCGTCATTTTTTTTAGAGATTATTATATCGTCATGACAAAAGAAATCTAAAAAGTAAAAAATTACGTTCGAAACCTAATTTTTTTGAATAAAGACAAAAATAAGACAATTTTTTCGTCTTTATTCAAAAAAATTGGATTTCGATCATAATTTTTTACCTTTTAAATTCCTCTTGTCTTGATGACGCAATAATTTTCAAAAAATTGACAAAAAACTAACAAATACAAGAAAATTTTGAATAAGGAAAAAAAAAATCAATTGACTTATTTAGTCAAACGGGTAATCAATACATTTTGATCATGGGTAGTGATTGCAAGGCGAATATATTATTTTTTTCTTCTCTCTCTTTTTTTGTATTCTTTAATTTTATGAGTCTGAATTTTGTTTGGGATTAACGTATTAAGTGTTTAACTATGGATTAGCCGGGATTGATTGGTATTCATAATGTTTAAAATCAAATTGTTAAGCTCGTAGGTCTTGGAAAATAAATGTTCCTGCAAACTAATCAGCTTAGTCAAAAATTGAAAGATCAGCACGTAGACAAATGATTTTTTTCTCTGAGACAGTTGATGGTCTGAGTTTGAAATTATGCCTTCCATTTCGGAGAACTAAATAGGTCGTTTGCATGCCTTTAGACGTAGCTAAATTTTCACAAAAGATTCTTCTTGACTGGCTCTACCACTTAAAAGATTTGGATAAGCTTGTAGGTCTTGGAAAATAAATGTTGGTGCAAGCCAATGAGCTTAGTCAAACATTGACAGATCAGTACGTAGACAAATGATTTTTTTTATCTTTGATACAGTTGACGGTTTGAGTTTGAAATTATGCCTTCCATTTCACAAAAGACTCTCCTTAATGGGCTTTGCAAAATTAAAAGATTTCAATAGTCATTTTTTAGCTCGCATGAAGTTCACGATTGATAATTTGAAAGGGGGGTAAGAGAGAGTAGGGAGGATTCTGCTTGCAAAATAAGCGACTTGAAGAAACACCAATCAATAAATTAACAAGATAACTGACAGATTTGGTTTATGCAAGGGTCGGCCGGGAGGATTTAACTTACAGAATTGGTTTATCTGGGTTTTGACTGCTAAAGGTTCTAATTTCCCTCAAGATGCCAAAGTTCCCTGCTTGATAATTTCCTAATCCTAAATTAATGGATTGCTCCAAGCATAGAGCTGAAATCGACGTAACACAATATCCGGTAAGTCCGGAGTCGAATCCACAGAGACGGTGATTGTGCTAACTAAAAACTCGGGTTGTTATAATTAAAACTGGCTCTTAGGTAGCCACCCCTTGTCAATTTGATTGAGATTAATAAAAAAAACTAAAAATTGATTGTACTTTTCAAATAATTAAAGGAGGTATGGTTGTAGGGTTCATAACACTCGCAACCAGTCTGAATTTGCCTGCTCCATTTTGTGTTCTTAAAAGCATTGAACTTTAGATTGAAAAAGATACCCCGCAAGATGCAAGCTTTTATGGTCGCCGTTTACCCATACACAGCGGAAAATGAGTTTTGGACCCCCCATTCTCCCGTTCACATGAGCTCCGACAATACCCGGGTTCGTCTGCGGAAAGTATTTTTTCAATTTAAAATTATTTTTTTATTGTCTGAAAATAGGAGCAGTGTCTGAACTGGCCATGGTGTGCTAATCACCTTACGACCCTACCTATACGACTACTCACTAATCATTGCACATGAAATAAAAGAAACTCTAATTTGAAATATACTTCTATCACGTGAGATAAAAAATAAACAAAAAATCAAAATTAAACAAGAATCAACAAACAACTTTTATAAAGAATAGAAATTAAAATAAATTACGAGTGCAAGTAATTAAACAAGACTTTACATAACTTGAAGGAAAGAAAAACTCGAAAGAAAGTAAACGACATTCGAACCAAAGAACGGCAGCCTCGTTCGTCGTTATGCGTTCTCGTAGTCGGCACTTTTTCTCTGTTTTTATAAGGATCGAAGACTTTAATCACACAATGGCCCTTTAGACTTTATGAAATAATAAATGAATTATCCAATTTTGAATTATTTCACATTTAATCTCAAACTTCTGTAAAATCTTCTTTTTATCCAAAGTCTCGGACAACGGGGCTTGAGCAACCTATAAACATAAAAACACATAACAAAAATCAGTTAACAAAAATAAAGGACTAATAAATGTAGAATGGAGAGTCAAAATATGTATATTTTGGCACTTATCACACCCCCTAACTTACATTTGCTAGTCATCGAGCAAAGAAAATAAAAAAGATAAATTCTAACTACGCCACTTTCGTAGGATTTACGATTGCACTTAGCCCATGCAACAAGCCTTTTAAACCACTATGCGATCCCTAGAAGACGAGTGGAGTCTCGTGAGGGTTTACAGCAATGAACACCCATAAACATTATGAATACTTTTCACATGAAACCCAAAAATATGCAATTGGACTCATTGATATGCCAATGCTAAGAATATAGCATATGCGAAAATAGTTCTGGAAGCTATCAAAATGTAGAAATAAATCATGGCACCCGAGCTTAGCATATGTGAGTAAGGACCTTAACTACAAGTGAACCACAACCAAATTCTCTCTTCGGACTGAGTTTCGACTTCAATTCTCACTATGTCATGCACTCAACAAAAGAAAACGTTCGAAACAAGGTGCATTTAATAAACTCTCAATGTGTGCGGGCGGAAGTAATGCAATAAAGTATCAAAGTACCCCGCACACTCTAGACACGAAGGGAAAGCTTTTTAAGGTAGACACATGATCTCATGAAAGGAATGTCAAGCATTAAAGACTATCTATCCATCGATCCACAACACATTACCCCTAAAATCAAATAGGATTTTTATTCGGTTATATCGTTAGGTAAGGAAAAGTACTTCAAAGGTTGGGATAAATCATAAGCAAGTGACCGAAATTAGGCCAATACAACTTAGGGCAAGTATAACAATGTGCGCCCTCTTTCAACTCTTTTCAACTCCGCCATATCTCTCATATTCTTCACCCTTCACACAATTCCATGATGAAACAATTTGTTTCATTCTTGCAACAAGTATATTGGTGTCTCCTTTTTTGTTTTCTTTCTTTTTTTTAAAGTTTCAATCTATTTTTTTTTAAGCATGGGGAAGGATACCACAACTCAAGTACAACATTCTCGAATACACTTACCCTATTCTCTTCAAAAATTAACCTTCACATGATTAGCTTGTCATTCTCGAGACACAATATGGTTGGTGAAGCTTAACAAGAAAAAGGCTAATGCAAGAGGCTCAATGTGGTTCACAAGGATAAGTATTTAAGAGAAAGAAACGAACCGGCTCAAAGCATACAACCATGTAACGGTCCAATCCCAAAGATTAAAATAATAGGCATGCATTAAGTCTCAATACTTGACAACAAAGATAATGAGATCGACAACGATTAAGCTTCCATTTTTTTAATGACAAACAAAAGAATTTATATGATACCACTCCAAAGGAAGGTAAGGCACTAAAACTCACATGAGTATAAGTCTCCACTAATTTAGCCATTGAAAGCATTCAAGTCACAACTCACAAACAGTCAAGGTCCAAGAAACCTATAGTGCAAAGATGCTAAGGCCCTGTTTGATAAACGGATTAGTAGTTGGGATTGGATTGCGACGGTGATGGTATTAGTAATACTGTATTTGGTTTCCAAAATTGGTCCGAATTGGTAGTCCCATGGGATTAACAATCCGGCCCATAGGGGGTATTAGCAATACCCCATGGGACTTGGTATTCGTAGTCTAATCCCGACCCCTTCTCATTACCAATCTCTTCTATCAATCCAATCCAATCCCATCATCTAATCTCATCTCAAACAAACATAATATTAATAATCATATCATCTAATCTCATCCCAAACAAACATACTCATTATCAATCCCTTCTCATTAATAATCTCATCTCATTACCAATCCCAATCCTAATCCCATCTAGTTACAAATCCCATCCATCTATCACTGTTATCAAATGGGGCCTAAGAGTGTATGTTAGAATAAATCTATCGGCAAGTTAATAAAAAGAACTACCATGCAACATAAATATTCAAGGAATGCCTACAGATTATCAGCACAAGCAACCAACAAGTAAACATTACAATCTCCAACTCTCAAGTAGAAAGGATCCAATAAGTATTTTTTAATTTTCAAATTTTTTTTATTAACAAGATAAAAAACAAAGTGATCCCTCCTCTCAACTTGAACTATTCAATATCCGCATTGAAAGCATGAAAAATAACAATAGGACATAAATGTATAAGAGAGGAGAGATATCATCTCGAAAAGAAAGGACTAAGCAGAGTAAATGACTAAGAAACAACTTGCAAAATGTTAGCCTCCAAGACAGCAAGAAAAATAACTAAAATAAATAAACAAGGTAAGAAATAAAATGAAAGACAAAAAAAAAAATCCATTTTCTTCACACGAAAGACACAGGTACTACTTTTCTCCATATTTCTCAAGCGAAAAACGAGTAGCTATACCATACCAAAAATTAAAAAAAAATTCTATATGAGCAGCCAAACGCGAGTACCGAACATTAATCATGCCAACAAGAGCTAAAAGAATGAACATAGCACTTCATTCTACACCTTTTATCAAGAATTGAACTTGCCCGTGCCAAAAGATAAGATACTTCGAGTAACGCATTTGTCGAATTCGTTTTAGATATTTAAGTACCGCCAACTGTACAGCCCAAACTAGATCAATTTTTAAATTGTTGACAAAATCCACAAGATAAGGATAATAAATTAAATTAAATTCATCAATACCAAGAAAATCAATCAGTTCCACATTTAAAAACTCTTGTGAAGGTGGAGACTCAGTAGGAGGCATGACACTATCTAGAGCCAAGACTATTTGATTACTCAGTGCAACTATTGGCAATGACTCCTCAAAAGGCATATAGCCTTTACTAATGACAAGCGGCTCTATTTCCTCTTTTTTCCTCACATTAGAATTGGTATCTTCAGAATTTTCAATCAACTCATAAAATTGAAACTTTTGGGTTAATTCATCTAGGTAATCCCAAACCTCTTCAACATTTTTATCTAAGAAATCGTCAAGTATTTTTGGCGCTGTTGGCGAGAACGGTAACGTATGTTAAGAATTCGGGTAGTTATTTTTTATTTGTTTTCTTTTTAGTTCTTTATTTTTTTTATTGTTGAAAAGAAAAAAATGGCGCATTTTGCAAGGTGCTATGAAGGTTATGCAAACCAATTTGATTGTTCAATGTCGCTTCCTATATTTTATGATTTGGCCTCAGAAAATCCATTTTTGCATGTTCATGACATTGAGAAAGCTTTTGCTAGCGATGAAGTGGCTCTTTTACATGTATTTTTGATGCCGCTCATTCGGTAGTCGTTGAAATTTACCAAATGGCCGTCAAATTCAATTATTTATTAACCAGATTACAACTAAAGATTTGCATAGTATAGTGAGGAAGTCCGAGTCGATCCACAGGGAGCTCAAATATAACTTGTTCGGATTGTAGATATAAGGGTTTATGGCGTTAAGGCGGCCAACTTTTAATTTTCCTTTGAAAGGTAAGAAATACCCTTATGAAAAAGACTAGAAAATGAGTTTGGAATAAGAATTAAAGGCGGCAAGGCAATGGAGTTACTAACACCCGTAACTCAAGCCATCTAACAATTCTCAACGAAAACACGGTTGAATCGCACGACATAGGCTATCAACCGGAAGATTTAGGTATGAAAATTGTTAGACTTGATATAGAGTTTGAATAACAAGCTAAAAATAAGGCGTGACATCGCTCCCGGAACCATGTGAGCAAGCACATGATCACCGGACATATTATACATATATATATACACACACACACACATAAAATCTGGAAATTTTTTTTTAAAAAAAAGGACACGGGGCACGTGTCACGTGCCCCAAGGTGGGTCCGCCCCTGGTTGGCCCATTGGTAATGGTATATCGCGAGAGAGAGTAATTTGTCTTGCCCGATCAAGGCCAATCACCGGCAATTTGTATTACTAAAATAGCATATTGTCTTCCAATCAAAGCAATTTGTATTACCAATAGCATATTGTCTCCCAATCAACGGCAATCACCATCAATTTCATAAATCATTATCAAACTGGAAATAAGGACTGAAAGAATAAACAATATACTGCACCCAATCAACGGCAATCAAGTCTTTTAGCATGTGATTACCCAATCAATCATTATAGTCCTTGATAACTGAATATAATGACTGAACCTCATTACCAAAAAATTCGACTAAAACCATATTGAGCAACTCAACGGCTAAGATTTATGCAGAAAAATATGTACTAAATTCAACGGCGAAGATTTATGCAGAGAAAATGTGTAGGTCACCACACCGTTGCGAATTATATTATAGATAATGTTTTGAGCAACTCTTACAAAATTACATGGTTGTCACTTTTTAAAAACAAGGGTCTTTTGGCTAAATAAGTCAATTGGCTTCATTTTTTTATCTTTATTCAAATCTTTTTTGCATTTGTTAGTTTTGCTTCAATTTTTTGTGAATTATTGGTTCGACTCGACGAGAAAAATCGGAAAAGTATAAAAATTATGATCCAAGCACAATTTTTTTTGAATAAAGATAAAAATCGACTATAAAACCAAATCTTTCGGCTTTATTAAAAAAAAGAATTAGGTTTAGCCAAGTAAAGAATTTATTGTCCAAACCTAAAATTTTGTGGATTTCATTATCCAAGTGTTGGGTTTGATTGCGTAGTAATTGCTATAAGCGTAACCTCACTTAATCAATTCGATTCAAATAGCCCATTTTAATTCTTTTGTATAGCCCAACCAACTTCCTTACCATGTTGCAGCCCAGTTCGAGGCCCAACCAATCCTAACCCAACTCAGAAGTCTTTTTGGCCCAATGTATAACCCAACCATGGTCTTTTTTACTTAGTGCAATTTTGTTTACACTCCTTAAAAGAGGGTAAACCTTACCCTCCCTCTTATTGGTTGAAAATGCTATAGGTCCTACCCCTGCAATACATTTTTTTTTTGTAAGGATAACATTACTTTGTAGTGGGATCCACACTATTTTAAATAATAATAAGGAGAGTAATATTCATCCTCTTAAGTGGAGGGTGAACAAAATTCAACTCTCTTTTTACTACTACTAGTATATATGCCAAGGCCTCTGCATTTGTTTGGTTCATGGGTTAGGAGGGAAATGAGCCCAGTTCCACTAACACTTTAAGAAAAGGTGCACGTTTTGTTCTTATTCAATTTTTTTTTGGTTTATAAGTTTTGTGGTAAACTTTTACTTTTACCCAAATATTTTGAGATATAACCACTTTTAAGTAAAAAGAAAAGTTGACTTTTTTGCTTAAAAGTGATTATTTCTCAAAATATTTAGGTAAAAGTAATTTTTTTTATTTTTTCGATTCGTCGGAGCCAGGAATTTCACAATGCAGGGGCGAGTCTATATACTTTCATAGGAATTTTTTTTTTACATATAATAGTAGTGATTCTTTTTCTTCTTGTAGGGACGACCGCCCCTACTGGCCCCTTCCTGGTTCCATCCCTGTGTATCAGTAGAAGCAACCGTATAATGAACACTGTAAATTTTTTTGATTAGGTATTTTCATTGCATCCCTTTTATTTTCTTCCTCTGCCGTAACCCCAAATTTCTAGTTCCTCTTGTTTTGGAAGATGTTTGATGTACTTTGAGGTCGTTTGAAGTTTGACAGGAATTCTTTTGGAGTGGTTGGTTAGTTTTGATCATTCTGTTGACTGGAATTGTACATAAACATTGGAAGGTACTTATATATACTAGTACCATTCTTCATATATTTTCCTTTAACTGAGGAAATTCAACACTTCGTTTATGTTATATGATTCTTAGCATGCGGAAGTAACTATTTGTTTGTCAAATACTGCGGTGGGAAATTATTTTGAGCATGGTTCAGTGATTAGAAATTCGATCTATTTACCGATGCACTTGATTCAATAGTTGCGTAGCTGTACCTAGGTTCTATGAAGTTGTGGGTTCAATTTTTGAGAAAGTTGATACTCTTCTTCCGGGCTAATGAAAGCCCCATTATTATTTTTTATTTTTGCTCTTGTTTGTGATGACTAATGCATGTTTAGGGGGGGCGGGCGGGATGGTCCAGAGGGGGATACTGAAGTTATCAGATGGGCGAAGATGGAATTGGTACCTAACCATGGGGCCCCTGCAAATGCTTCCAATCTCTCAATCTCCAACTTGAATGCTTGAAGAATGTGGTCAAAGTCAGAGTATAACAGCTAGAAAAAAGGTATCTTTCTGCCAAAAGGTAAGGGTGCAAATGAGCCGAATTTTATTGCGTTTGAGCTCAGCTAAAGATGAGCCTAAAACTCGAGTCGATGTTGGCTAATTTTGCAAAAAGCCGATCCTAAAATTTGCGCGAAAGACCCGCCGAGCACTTAACAGCCTAGCTAATTTACTTAACGAATCTTTTCGAATGAGCCGAGCCTATACAAACGAGCTTTGGTGAGCCAAGCCAAACTTTTAAGTGTCGAACTCAGTTCGTTTATTAAACAAATCAAGTTGAGCCGAGCCCCAAACTACTTGCAAACAACTCGGAGTTATAATTTTCTATCCAAATAATGGTGTAGTAACTTAGAAATGATTTGCTCATTTGGATAAAATTTGGACTACTAATTTTTTTCAGAAAAAATAAACCATATCTAGTCTACCTACACTAATTTAAACCACATGTACTTTCTCTAAAATTCGTAGGCCCTTCAACTTACCAACCAATGGCTTAAGTTAATAAGCTTTCGTTTTCTTTTGCAATCGAATATAAGCACTATTTGGTGCTACAAATGAACACTACAACCTAGATAGATGATTAGCCAAACACCAGGTATTAGAAAAATTAAGGGTTTTATTACTTTTACGTATGTTTCAAAATTGATACCAACTAACCATGTTTTATCTTTCACCTTCCACTTTCTTATTTTATGCTTTAATTGTTTGTCTATAGTAAAATTTACAAATTATCATTTCGTTTTGAGAAAATGGTGTTTGAAGGGTCTAATAGAACCCTTCTACAGCCACCGACCCTACACCGGCGGTCATGTGGGGCCCACTACGGATTCCGTAGAGAAAGTCCGAGCCGTTCATTAATTTAAAAAAAAAAATGAGCGACCTCGTGAAAAATCAGCTTAATAAGTGTTCGACCCAATATTTCATTTTTCATTCAAATTACTAGATCAAAATTATTGAATACTCTAATTTTTCGTACGAAACCCGTAATAGACTCCGCGTGAATGTCGGTAAACGATCGGTGAAGCCTCCGTCAATGAGACAATGGCCATAGCATTTTCGGGTCTAATAAGATGCACTACATAAATGTACTACTAAATTGTACTACTACAATAGTGTTAAAAATCGACCGAATTTGCTAGAATCCCAAAGAACAGAGAAAGATCCTTCAAAAAAAAAAAAAAAGAACAGAGAAAAGTAAGAGAAGAGAAAAGTCAAAGAAAAGTACTGCGAACGGTTTAAACATACTTTACGTAGTCAAATTTTACTTCTCCTCGGAAACCTGGCATCTAATCTCAAATCACTTGAAGACTTTTTTTTTTTTTTTTTCTATGTGATTTTTTTTCGTGTTAAAATAATCACTTAAAAAAAACTCTTATTTACTCCTTTCGGTTTCAATTTGTCTATCAAATTTCGTCATGTGTGTCACTTTCAAGTTCGTCTATATTTTACAATTTATAATAATATTTTTTATAGTTTTAAAATTTATTTTTTAATTAAATTAATTAAAACTTATCAAATAATATTCATATTACATATAAAAAATAAAAAAAAGACTAAAATATATAGATTTATTTTTTAGAGGTATAAGGTAAACAAACAATTTAGGACGGCAAAAATATTAAAACACGTGATGCAACGCTAAATAGGCCGAATTAGCAAAGAATAAATAGATTCCGACTTCTCAGTAATAAAAATGTTAATTTAATCAAGGGTTTGGCTGAGTGATTGTGAGAAAGCAATAAATGTTTTTCAATAAAGTTACAGGTTCCAAGACGAAACCAGAATTTCGTAAACGCATGGGCCGAATTATGAACAATAAGATATTAAAATTTCAAGGTTCGAAAATCTAATAGTTTGTTTGGTTGAGATTTTGAGGGAGATTTTTCGGATAGTAAGTAGAGAGCGATAAAAAGTAGAGAGCGATAAAAAGAGGAATGAGGTTAATAATTGAAGGAAAAACTTATGGGAGATCGTGGTGCATAGAGAGAAATTGAATTTTGGGACTCAAGATGAGTACATTTTTAGAGGATTTAAATGTCCGTAACATCCAACGTAAAATAAAATTGACTAAAAAATAAATAAATATTAATTAAAAAAAAAAAACTAAACAACGTGGTGGCCATGGCCCCCATACACCCCAAGCTAGTTCTGTCTCTGGGTTCCATTCCCATGATGGCCCATTCTTGCAAATCTTAGAGTCACCGGAGGTTATGTCATGTCGTAAGAGCTAATTGAGATGTGCGTAAGTTGGTCTGGACATCTGGTTATCAAAATTAAATAGAAAAATAAAATAAAAATGTTAATTACGTAAAGCCGCGTGATATGATATGCTAAAATATTACTCCAGTATATTGGAAGTACGAGCAGAGAGGGGAGAGAGCAAAAGCTTGTCCCAATGTCCCCTCCAGCAGCCCCAACCTATCCAGCGATGTTTCTGGGCAACACGCCTTGATATAAAAAACTTAGAAAAAGCAAAAAAGGCAACAACCCAGAAAGTGGAGAGGTCTTGATGGATGAGATTCGAGTATTTCACTCTCAGAATAATGGAGGTTTATATCTATACACGGTTCACCAAAGGTACTCTCTCTCTCTCTCTCTCTCTCTCTCTCTCTCTCTCATTTTCTTGATTTTCTTGATACCAGTTTATGTACAACTAGAGATTATTTGTTCTTTTGCTATGGATCATTTGTGATTGGAGATTGGCCTGATGATAAGTGATCCGATCTGATGTGATGTACTTCCATTTTTTCCCAGTGTATGTTGTTTTCAGAATAACCCCTTTGGATTGCAAGAAATTAAGAAAACAAAAAAAAGAAGAATAATCCCATCAGTTGTTTTGGATAACTTGAACAGGTGAGAAATAAAGAATAAAAGATGGGTTTTTTTTTGGGGTTCCCTTTTCTTTCTCACCAAATCTCATCAATTTAGAAGCCACCCAATTCTTGTTTTCTCTCCCTTTCTCACAATGCAAAGGGAGGATGTCTCTTCAGTTTGTGATCTGAGATTTAGGGCTTAATCTGTACTTGTTGTGTTTACAGTTACTACTGCGTAATTGTAAGGAATCAGTGAATGGCAGAAGGGCTCTGAACTATAGAGCTTAAAAGGGTGTTGGAATTTGTAGATTGTTTCATGGGCAATACATGCCGTGGTTCTTTTCAAGTGAAAAGTTATCAGGGCTACAATCAGCCCGAAGATCTGTCCGTTTCCAAGCGTCACTCTTCTGCAACCCATTCTAGTCATACCGATAACTCGCTCACCGGCTTAAATTCTCAACAGCTCATTGCTCAAGAATTCTCCAAGGACGACTCCCCTAAAAAAGACAACAACCATAATACTAACGGTCTCCCTCCTATTAGTCCAAGGAAAGACTGCAACACCATGAGACGTGGCTCCGATAACCAGTCTTTTTATGTCTTGGGTCATAGGACTCCCAACATTCGCGATCTTTACACATTGGGCCGCAAATTAGGGCAAGGACAGTTTGGTACTACTTACTTGTGCACTGAGACTTCCACAGGCATCGACTTCGCTTGTAAATCTATTGCCAAGAGAAAGTTGATATCTAAAGAAGATGTGGAGGATGTAAGGAGGGAGATTCAGATAATGCACCATTTGGCAGGTCACAAGAATATTGTCACCATTAAGGGAGCATACGAGGACCCATTGTATGTTCATATTGTAATGGAGCTTTGTGGTGGTGGTGAACTGTTCGACCGGATCATTCAGAGGGGACATTATAGTGAGAGAAATGCTGCGCAATTGACCAAAATTATTGTTGGCGTTGTTGAGGCATGCCATTCACTCGGCGTTATGCATAGAGATTTGAAGCCGGAGAATTTCTTGCTTGTTAACAGGGATGATGATTTCTCTCTCAAAGCCATTGACTTTGGGCTTTCAGTTTTCTTCAAGCCAGGTAAATTGAAAAGTTGGGGGGGACCAAATATTCCTTCTTTGTTCTCATACAATCACAAAATCAACTGATAGCATATCGACATTACTTTTCACTAGTTTTTTTCCTGCCTTATGAATTTCTAAAAAGCCTATTGTGAGGCTGATTTTTTGTTTTTGTGTGCACATGATCTTTTTTTCACGGCACCCTTTAGAGCTTGTTGAATTTGTTTGTGAATGCCTGTCAAATGGCTAACGGCTGAACATGCAATTTTCAGTGAGACTGGACAGCCTGCTCGTTTAAGTGAAATCTGCTAACTTTAGATAGTAAAGAAACGATGGAGTATCAAATTCTTGTGGTGTTTCCACATATAGTTTGTAGATATCATAGATAGTAAACTACAAACTGAATAATGAATATCATTGTTAAAAATTCTTCAAAAAATAGTGAAAATACTGATGGTACTTGCTGCTACTTCAGGTCAGGTTTTTACCGATGTGGTTGGAAGCCCATATTATGTTGCTCCTGAAGTCCTTTTGAAGCATTATGGGCCTGAAGCAGACGTCTGGACAGCAGGTGTCATACTATATATCCTGCTAAGTGGTGTACCACCCTTTTGGGCAGGTATGTCTTCTTTGTTATTGTAGATTAGTTGCAAGAGCACGAATGATCCATTTGTCTTGGCAATTTGCTGATATTTTATTCTATTTTCATATCAGAAACACAACAGGGGATATTTGATGCAGTATTGAAGGGACATATTGACTTTGATTCAGAACCATGGCCCATTATATCAGACAGTGCTAAGGATCTTATTCGGAAGATGTTGTGCTGTCGGCCTTCAGAGCGGTTGACTGCTCATGCAGTATTATGTACGTTCAGCTTTCTTCTTATTTGTCTTAAGACTGTTATTTTTACCCTCTCCAATTTGGGTGGATACTTGCAAGTTGGACAACCTTATGGTGACTGGCTCTCTGTATTGGGTATGAAGTACATTCAGAAATCGACCAAGCATTGTGTAACCAAGTTATGATTGCTGCTTGCATGATGCTTTTTGCTAGCATAAATGCATGAAGACCCGTGTATCATTGAGAAGAAGCATAATATTGCTGGTGTTCCCCTTAGGATAATGGAAGCAGCAAGGATCAACAATCATGTTTAAATTGATGCTTAGATGACATTTAAATTATGGATGCACTTTCGTTGAATGTCTGGCCCATTTTATGAATTATTGTGTCCGTCGCACTCTCTGGAGCATGCTATGGATTACATTCACGCTGTTTGTTCAGGGAAATTGAGCACGGGAGATGAACATTTACTACTGTTGATGGGATCATTCTCATATGCAAGTGTTCTTTGTCCTGTTTTTCCCTCCCCCCACCCTCCCACACCCCCACCCAATTTGTGGTTGAAGAAAGATAATGATCTGGTTGACTAATTATTTTTAATTTTTCATCACAATCTTATAGGTCATCCTTGGATATGTGAAAATGGAGTTGCTCCTGATAGAGCTCTGGATCCAGCTGTGCTTTCTCGTCTGAAACAGTTCTCTGCTATGAACAAGTTAAAGAAGATGGCTTTAAGGGTATGTAGATGTTGTAGCCCCTTATTTTCCTAGGATTAGTTGAGTCATGTGTGGTAAATTAAGTACATGATACAAGATGGCTTCACGGGTTTGTACTTTTACTGTTTGAGGGGCGGAGCTATGACTGTTATTTTTGGCTGTCTTGATGGATCCAAATGATGATGCACTTGATCTCACATATGTTCTCCGACAATGTTTTTTATTTTTTTTAGATGACAAAAGGGATTTTACCATGTCAATGATAGTCAGACAAACTTAACCATTTGCTGACACTGCAAAACACGGCGACTCTGGATAAATTATCGTCATTCTCATATTTTTTGGTCCCCTCCTTGATAAATCTGCTCATGAAAATTCACATATTATGTTTTTTCCTGCTTTAGTTTTTCTTTCACTCATTACATCTTTGTAATTATTCTGGTTGATGAAACCACTTGGGAAGATCTTAAAGGCTTGATTAATAAACTCACTTTTTTGACCTTTTCTGTGAATCTGTAGAAAGTAGTACCACTTGATTTTAAACACTGGTGGAATAACCCTTCAACAGGACTTTTATACGACCAGAAATTAAATTTGCCTTTTTGATGCCATCAGGTGATAGCTGAAAGCCTCTCAGAGGAGGAGATTGCTGGTTTAAGAGAGATGTTTCAAGCAATGGATACTGATAACAGCGGTGCTATCACGTTTGATGAACTTAAAGCTGGCTTGAGAAAGTATGGCTCCACCTTAAAGGACACGGAGATACGTGACCTTATGGATGCGGTAAGAAGATTGTTGTCAAGTATACTTCGAGCGTCCTGTTGCTGTAGAATTTGAGCATGTGTGTGTGTGCGCGTGCACGCATACATAGATATATATATATATATATATGTACTTTATTGCTCAATAATAGATGTTAAGGTTAAGATAAAGTCCATTTCATTTGTTTTCCTTTTTACTTTGTCTAGTTGGGAGTCAAAGAAGCGCAAACCAGCCCTTGATAAATTCCTTGACATGTCAGATATTTTTGGCATTTAGAGAGGTGTACAGGTTCTTGTAAAGATAGACGATAGAATAGAGACCCAAAAGTTAGGGCTATTTTCTCATTACGTTCAATTATATAAGAGTAAAGGAATAATTACACTCTACATCCTTATCTACTAATCTATTTACATAAGAGATTAATTATGTACTAATTGCACACTACACCCATAACTTAACATTCCCCCTCAAGTTGGTGCGAAGATATCAATCAAGCCCAACTTGAACACAATGGGGTGGAAACTCTTACTACCAAGTCCTTTTGTGAATATGTCAGCTAATTGATCTTCAGATCTCACAAAAGGCATACATATCAAACCCTCGCTCAGCTTCTCCTTGATGAATGCCTGTCAATCTCTATATGTTTCGTTCTGTTATGCTGAACGGGATTATGAGCAATGTTTATGGCAGCTTTATTGTCACAGTAGAGTTTCATAGGACCATTATCAGAAAGTTCCAAATTACGCAATAAGGTTTGGAGCCACAAGAGCTCACAAACACCATGTGCCATAGCTCTATACTCAGCTTCTGCACTAGACCTGGCGACCACAGATTGCTTCTTACTCTGCCAAGTAATCAAATTCTCCCCTAGGAAAGTACAGTAGCCAGAAGTAGAGCGTCTATCATCCACAGAACCAGCCCTGTTAGCATCAATAAATGCCTCCAACCTCAAGTGACCATGATTGGAGAATAGAATTCCTTTCCCTGGGGCTGATTTGAGATACCTCAAGATACGATAAACTGCATCCAGATGTGAAGTACGAGGGTCATGCATAAACTGACTAACAACGCTCACTGCATAATTAACATCCGGTCGGGTGTGAGCTAAGTATATCAGTCGACCTACAAGTCGCTGATACCTCTCCTTATCGGTGCGCTCCTCCGCATCTCCACTAAGATGATGATTTGCCTCAATAGGAGAAATTGCAGGTCTACAACCCAACATACCTGTTTCTTCCAAAAGATCAAGTATATATTTCCGTTGGGAGATAAAAATACCTCTATCAGACCTTGCCACTTCCATTCCAAGAAAATATCTTAGTGGTCCCAAATCCTTAATCTCAAATTCTTGAGCCAAACTAGACTTAAGATTGAGAATCTCATCCACATCATTGCTTGTCATTATTATATCATCAACATAAACAATAAGGACAACACTCTTACCTACACCTTCCTTGATGAACAGAGTATGATCTGCATGGCTCTGTTTGTAACCAAACCTCAACATAGCCTTTGAAAATCTGCCAAACCAAGCTCTAGATGATTGCTTCAACCCATAAAGAGCCTTCTTCAAACTACTCACCTTTCCTTCAGTCTCAGAGGAAGAAAAACTTAGTGGTACATCCATATACACCTCCTCCTCTAACTGCCCATGAAGGAATGCATTTTCACATCAAACTGGTGAAGAGGCCAATTCAAATTGGCAGCACAAGAAATTATAGCTCACACACTGTTCATCTTTGCTCCAGGGGCAAGTGTCTCCTCGTAGTCAATACCATAGGTTTGAGTAAAACCCTTGGCGACAAGTCTTGCCTTATATCTTTCAACTGTACCATCAGCATTCTGCTTAACAGTGAAAACCCACTTGCATCCCACTGATTTCTTTCCCCCTGGGAGTGACACCAGCTCCCAAGTGCCATTCCTTTTTAAAGCCGTCATCTCCTCCACCATAGCTCATTTCCACTCATATATCATGAACGCATCATGCCAATTCTGTGGAATAGATATAGAAGAAAGAGATGAAACAAAGGCATGGTGTGAAGGAGATAAACGATCATAAGAGACATACTGAGAAATGGGATGTTGAGTACATGACCGAACACCTTTCCGAAGAGCAACAGGAAGATTATCATAATCAATAATAGGAGGTTCAATTGGAGAAGATTCATTACCAGATGAGGAGTCCGGAATTGAAGCAGGGGATGATGATTGGCAAGGTGGTAGTACACGCGAAGATTGACCTTTCTTTCCTTTCTTTTGATATGTTGCCAAGGTAGTAGGCCATTCACTTGGTCTGATACGCCTATCCCCATTCACTCGTCCACCAATATCCTGTTTTGCACTATCAACAGATACTAGTTCCACTCCAGACTTTTCTTTCTCCCCCTCACTATGAAAAGGAAGTGACTATGACCCTTGATTCTGAGATATAAACATCTCTTCCTCCTCATCTCTTCCTGACTAATATGTTGCTCCCCCTGAAGGGATGGAGTAGAGGGAGAATAAAAAGACTCTGTTTCCCAAAAAGTGACATCCATAGAGACAAAACTTCCTAGAGGGAGGATCATAACATTTATAGTCCTTCTGAGTAGGAGAATACCCAACAAAAACACACTTATGGGTTTTATGACCCAACTTGCCACCGGCAGGATGGGGAACATGAACAAAACACACACAACCAAAAACTCTCGGAGGTAAGAGTCAGGACATGAGAACTGTTAGGGAGACATTCAATAGGAGTTTTGAAGTGGAGAACACTAGATATACGGATGATAAGATAAGTTGCAGTCAAAATCGCTTGGCCCCATAAATATTTGGGAACATTCATGGTGAATAAAAGAGAGTGAGCAACCTCAGCAAGATGACAATTTTTGCGTTCAGCTACACCATTTTGTTGTGGAGTGTCAACACAAGTCGTCTGAAAAAGAATAGCATTTTCATCCAGAAAGGCCCTAAAATTTCTATCGATATACTCAGTGCCATTGTCACTATGGAGAATTTTGATATTCGTGTCAAATTGAGTGCGCACCATCGCATAAAAAGATTTAAAACAAGAAAAGACTTCACTTTTGGACTTAAGTAAATACACCTAAATAACACGAGAATAACAATCAATAAAAGTGATAAACTACCGAAAACCTTTAAGAGAGGTAACAGGAGGAGCCCAAACATCAGAATGAATAATCATAAAAGGAGAGGCACTTCGTTTATTAATAGGTGCATAAAATGAACGTTTATGTTTTTCAAGCTCACAAGCTTAAAAAAAAACTGACTCCTAGAACAATGCTTAATTAAATTAGGGAAAAGTTTCTCTAAAATCCCAAAAGAGGGATGACCTAATCTACGGTGCCACTGATGTAACATAGAGAGAGCTGGACTCGTATCTGTTTGTAGACTAAGACCACATGACATGGGTGAACGAGGTGCAGACTATAAAAAATAAAGGCCATCCTGTGCTTTACCACTACCAATTACTTTGCCCGTGTCTAGTTCCTGAAAAACACAATGAGTAGGAAAAAAGGTCACTGAACAATTTGCAGAACGAGTAAGACTACTAACTGATAGAAGGTTAGTGACAAAGTTTGGAATATGTAGAACTGAAGAGAGGGTAATGGAGGGAGAATAACGAACAAAACTTCTCCCTGAAATAGCAGAGAATGATCCATCTGCTAATCTGACCTTATCCTTACCAGAACATGTAGAGTAAGAATCAAATACAGAGGAACAACCTGTCATATGATATGAGGCACCGAAATCTATAATCCCAGGAATAGTAGAAGAGGCAGTAAATGCACTAGCCGAAATATCTGTGCGAACAAAATAGGATGAAGTGGGACCTGCTGTGGGAGTGGAAGCTATAATAGAAGGAGAATCAGCCAGAGTCATAAGGCGCCTCAACAGGTGGAGTCACAGGCCCCTCAGTAAACTCCGACATCCCTTTGACCTCAATAGCCAAAGTAAAGGTACAAGACCAAATCAAATAGTTGGTACCATCTAACTTAATGGTGCAAATGTCCAGAGAATAGTTATCTAGAGTCCCTACACGACTCAACTCATCTTTTAGACTAGCGGAAGCCTTTTGTTTATCAACCGACATTTCAACAGAAATTAGTAACAGACTACTGGAAGGACCGTAACAAAAAAAAAAAAAATATATCAATCCACCAAGAACCTGCAGCACTTAAGAACTTGTAGCTGCGAAACCCTATCAACTTCGAGTCGAATACCCCTCAATCTGTGATATCAGAAGATTCAGAACCCTATCAGAACCTAAAAAAACTCTTTTCCAGCCTTAAAACAACCCCCAAATCAGACTATACACACTGTAGAAGCTAACGAACAGTGCAGGAAAGAGAGACCCAGTAAGAGAAACGAAGACCGAGTGACAAGATACCTTGAGACTTCGAAAGACAGAGTCGTACAGGTTCGCCGGTGATCGGAAGAAAGCGTAGGTGGTCAGCGACGTAGTACGGCTGTCGGCGAAGGTCTACGTGGTCTGGGTCTGTCGGAATGTCTGGGTCGGCAAGATTAGTGTGGAGGAAGATGACTGATGTTGAATCAACTGAGGTCACGCACAGGGTAGTCAAGCACGGAGTGGTAGATCGATTATTGAAGTCGCCTGTTGAAGTCGTTTGGATCAATGCTTTAATACTATATTAAAGCATCCAACTCCAAACCAATTGGCAAGGAGTGGAGAGGTTGCCCAGGCTCATATACTAGTTTTGGAGGAGATAATTAACCAATGTGGGGCAAATCCCAACACTCTTCCGCACGTCCGACCCCTAACTCGCACATGGAGAGGTACACAAAGGATCCGGAACACATGGATCACAATGAAATAAAGTGCAACTATGGCACAAACAAAGGGGAAAAGCCTCCGAAAGCTTAGCTTTGATACCATGTAAAGATAGATGATAGAATAGAGACCCAAAAGTTAGGGCTATTTTCTCATTACGTTCAATTATATAAGAGTAAAGGAATAATTACACTCTACATCCTTATCTACGAATCTATTTACATAAGAGATTAATTATGTACTAATTGCACACTACACCCATAACTTAACAGTTATATTTATTGTTCAGTCTCCTTTTTTTTTCTCGGCTATTTGGCCTTTTGTTCTATGCTCTAATTTGTACATGGGTGGCATCCCCTTGATGCCTTTTCTCTGTATTTATCACTCATCAGAAAAAAAAGAAGATAATCTCAATTTCATGTTATTGTTTTGCTTTTGTACCTGGGTGGTGTGCCGTTGCAACCTTTTCATTTGAAATCTGCTTGCTTATTCAATAGAAGTGCATTATAACCTTGAGCTAAACATCTCTAGTCAGGAAGGTTGGGAACTCTTATCCTTTTACTTTGTTTTCTTCGATAAAAGTTATAATTTGATGATGTCAGACAAGGGAATTTTGGACAGGGTATATATGTGGCCAGTTTATTGAGATGTTTGAAATGCTGTGGTAATCCTGGCTATTTCTTGTGTAGAATATTTTGCTAAGTCCACAATGTAGTTGATGGACCTTATGTGGAATAGGGTGAGTCTTCTGATACTTTGAATTATGATGCCAAAACCATTGGGAGCTTGTTTAGTTCACACATCAATAAGATTGTACATCTTCTTCCTTGACATGATTTTCATTCTTTTCAAGCATGTCATAAAATGAAAGAGTAACTGCTATATTCTTCCTGATGTCATCCAAGCGTGTTGCATATGATTTGTGATATATATGTCACGCCTCTCCCTTTTTATTTATTTAAGGGTTTTAGTTTTAGACTTGCCTTTGGGATTTTGGATATAAGGGTTGTTTTGACCTCTAAAGTCATTGTGCACATTTTGTATGTGTGTGGAACAATTGTCTGTATCTGAGCAGTCACGGTTTATTTGCAGGCTGACGTGGACCACAGTGGGACCATTGATTATGGTGAATTCATAGCTGCTACAGTTCACCTCAACAAACTAGAACGCGAGGAACATCTCATGGTAGCATTTCGGTATTTCGACAAAGATGGAAGCGGTTCTATTACAGTAGATGAGCTCCAGCAGGCTTGGGCAGAACATAACATGACAGACGTTTTTCTGGAAGATATTATTCGAGAAGTTGATCTAGATAATGTAAGTCCTCATACTTGAGTATTGAGTCAGACTTATCGAGAAAAAAATTTGAAGGAACTCCAGTAGCGACTTGCAACTGTAAAGAACTATACACTGATTACGCAGTTGTGCACATTTTATGTCAGAATTATTAGGCTCTTTATGTGTGTCCAAACTGTACATTGATTGACCAAAAATGTCTAGGAACATCATGTTATATAAGTTTCAAAAGTCTGGCTTTCAGATGGATCCCTTGCTAACAACTTGTTATATTGCACAAAATGGAATGATCGTGCAAATCTGTCCCTGCAAGGTTGGAGGAATTTTTTTTTCATCTAATTAGATTCTGATGTGTTATTTCAGGATGGAACAATCGATTATCAGGAATTTGTTGCTATGATGCAAAAAGGCAATGTAGGAGGAATTGGAAGACGGACTATGCGTAACAGTTTGAATATAAGCATGAGAGACGCACCGGGAGCTCGTTAGCTTCTTCCTAGAGATGTAAGTTGCATGTATTTTTGAGCTTTATGCATTTCAACAATCCCCTTCCCAGATTTTGTTTGGTAAACCCAACCCTTTACTACTGGGTTTTACACGAGAAATCTGATGATTTTGATAAACTATCATTGAGCTAATCAAATGAGTACTAATGGAGGTTTTCAAGTTTTCTGTATTGAGATTGGCTTGCATCATGACGTATGGTAGCGAAAATGGTGCCAAAGCATTACAGTTGCATGCTGCGAATGTTCTGTCTGTTTGCGTCATATCAGTATGGTGTTGGAGTTTGTCTCACATCGGTTAATTATTTCCTCCAAAACTAGTATATGAGCCTAGGCGGCCTTTCCACTTTTTGCCAATTAGTTTGGAGTTTGATGCTTTAACATCGAGCTAGGGTTTCGGAGAATTTGTTCCCTTTGTTTGTGCCATAAGTGCACTGTTATTTGTTGTGATCCAAGTATTATTGATCTTTTGTTTACCTCTCCACGTGAGTCGGAGGTCGCAAGTGCAGAGGAGTATTGAAGTTTGCCTCACATCGGTTAATTATCTCCTCCAAAACTAGTATATGAGCCTGGGCGGCCTCTCCACTATTTGCCAATTGGTTTGGAGTTGGATGCTTTAACAGTCCTTTGGATAACCTTGGTTCTTTTTAGCTAAAATTCAGCACACATAGCAGTTCTATGATAGCTGGCAGACTGAAGAACCAATTCTAAGTTCTCAGAGTTTGTTCCATTGCTCTTATGATCGTTAGAGGAGGCGATTGATTATTTTAAAAATGCTGTTAATAGGCTAGGCTTGTCTTCATATTGTGAAGAGCAATGTTGGCATTCTAGAATCCAACCAACTCATACTTTGTTGCTTGGATTCCATCATTCTCATTTATGCTCACGCTACATGACAAGAGAAATGTGAATTTTGTTACTTTTGCGGGACCTCGGTATGAAATATGAGAAACTTTCTTCCTGCGTAGGTTCATATGTTGAATGTGAAGTGCAAACTCGAAAAGGAGACTTTGTAAACTGGAACTTTTCATCAGTAAATAGGGTTATTATTTGGAGAGAACATGTTTAAATAGGGTTATTATTTGGAGAGAACATGTTTACCTCTGTGCAGTAATTTGTTTGTCAAGTGTGATTTGATTGATTGGGCTCTCTCATATTCTTACATGTCTGCAGGTTGTACAGGCATACCAAGGAGAGGAGGTTCAGTAAAGTTTCTGGAGAGAACATATGGATTCTCCCCTGCTCTTGATGGTTACCAAAGTTACCTGGATTTTTCTTGTGGGTTTTAACGGTTTAGTATTTGTCAGTCGTTCTTTTAAGTTGCTGGGTTAACTGGAAAACAAGCGATTTGTAATTTCAGCATGTAGTGATACTGCTGTTTTTAGGCTGACATTACTTTCTGGTGTTTTGTGCTTATTGTTGGGGAGTTGGTATTGTTCCACTGATCTTTTCGTCCTTCAGATTGTATTGATGACTTTGGACCTTAATGCTATTTCCATTGAATTGAGTAAATTATGAACCTAAACATCACATAGGGTTTCAAGGTTTGACGTAGGGGCGACCCCAACTCGGATGTGCCTCAGAACAAAGGAAAAATGACCTTTTGAAGTGTTGCTGCCTGCCACACCCCGTGGTTTGTGCGCCTAAGGGGATATTTACAGTCCAGTACAAAAACAAAGCTATGAACAAGGTACTTTCAGATTATAATAGCGAAGAAAGCAAAATCCCGTACGCATTGAGGGCAGGACTTGCAAACAATGATGAATGCGAGGAGGGTAGATAAGAAATTTGGGACAGCCGTAGGATAATACTTGCAATTCGGTGTTTACATCCTATCCCCTCAACTCGAACCATTCTACTACATGTTTCACTTTTACACCAGCAGAAGCAGAAGTGTTATGCTACCCCATTCCGCTCGAGCCATTCGACTACATTTTTCACTTCTTTTTCCCTATCGGAAAGAGCGATACTTGTATTTCCTTGATATGGAGCAAATGCTACTGGATTGGCAATTGATTCCAAAGCTGCGGATTCAGATGCTATTGCATCCCGGCTGAAGTTTCATGTGAGATTATGATTTCCTGCAAAGGAAACAGTAGCCGATGTTAAAACAACTACATCATAATTGTCCGGGGGGATGGCAACAGACTCCATTGCAATCCACCTTAGTATTCATACGGGCGTGAAGAAGGATGACGCATCAGCATATTAACTTTGGATTGAGTTCTCGTATTTTAGTTTTCTGATATATTAAGGAAGCGCAAACCATATTTCCAAACACTTAGGGTCCTGAAACACCAGGTAAAACAGCTCAGATGACCAGGGCGTTTGAAAGCCATAAAAGGATGAAGCTGCTCCGAGAGAAGTCTGGTGTAAGGTATTGTGCCTACCCATCAAATGACCCTGAAAGAAGAAAGGAACCCACTGCAGATATCGTAGAGTAGTCTAGCTTCTTTTCTATTAACCGGGATCGCTACCATTTCACATCAGAAATTTACAACTAGTAAGACAGTTGACTATGATCAACATTAAAAGAAATTACACTTCGGCTGTGTGTGGCTGTGTGAATGTTTGCGTTACTTGCCTTCAGCCTTGCATCAGGTGAAAAGGTACATTTTGATGTAATAGCATGCCCCTGATCAAATAGCCATCCCACCTCGCAGAAAGTTTCATCTTCTCTGTCTTTAACTGAACTCCACAATTGTTTTGGAAGCAATACCAGGTTGTTTTCATCCCTCACTGACTTCCGCACGTTGTCATGTAGTAGCTCTTGAACAGTGTTCTGGCGCAAGTGAAAGTTCAAAATCAGATTGGGCAGTGGAGTTATGTCATGTGCTTTAAATTCATGAGCATCAACCGACTGAACGAAATACTAATACTACAACTTACTATGCAAATTTTATGGTGCACAGGATACGAGTAACTCGAAGTCTAGCGGGAGGAATAACCAATAAGAAGTTATAGGACAAGAAAATTTCCAATCTTCTAAGTTCACGCATACTTCCCGCTTCGAGAACTTTATTCGTGTAAAAGAGTTACTAAAGCTTCCTGTTGCCCATTGGCCCCATTCTGAATGAAGGTATTGCAATGTGAAAGTATCATCTGTATCCTCGGCAAAATCATTTATTCACTAACCTCAAGTCATAAAGCGACTAGATGAGAGAATTTTTTTACGCTATGGATCAGCTGATTTACCACCAACTAGACAAAACGCACTAAAGCGTGAAGGCTAATTTATGACCAAAAATATCCTTCTTGGCAAAAGAACATATTTATGTTCAATGACAATATCTCAAAGAAGAAGTGAAAGGAAGGAAGGTGAGAAATTTCCCAACTCACAGTCTGAGAATTCTGGAAGCAGGCAACAGCATGAAGGCCTTCCCAAACACCGGTAACTTCCGAACTCTTCAAGGCATCTGTGGAAGCAAATGCAGTGTCACGAATAGCACATCCACCTAGCTGCTCCCCGTTTCTGAAAGGCCCATACCACTGCTCGCAGAAGACCTTGATATTCTTCAACACGAACTTACTCTTCTCAACATGGACAACCTGAATTATCCTCACCCGTGACTCCCGACTTCGCGGATCAACCAAGCAATGTTCCAACTCAAGTATTCTGTATGTGGGATGGTCCTTCATTGGCCAAACGGCTGCATAACATCCACTAGACTGGTATGCAAATGCAGAGGCAAAGTTATCTGCACCTCCTACATTCCTCTCTTCGATGCTGTACTGAGTTGCAGCATCAGCTTCACATCCAACAGTGGGGAGTAGCTTTATCAGTTTATAGAAAATAGTGGAATCTTGTGGCTGAGCAAGAGTTGGGCATTGAGTTTGCCAATCAAACACCTTGACCTCCCACTCCCTGAAAGCTTCGGGGACTACTTGTTCTGGAAGCTCGATCGGTTTCCCTTCGCTTGAAAAATCTGCCCCATACCCATCCCATTCTCCTGACACTTTGTTCGCAAATTCTACCCATTCTTGACCCGATAAAGTGCAGAAGAATGAAAATAAAGATAATTAGACCAAAAATTGCACTACAAAGGAAAGCACACTCATGATAGAAAATTCAGACACCCATCCAGCTAATGTGACGCCGATGCTGAGCCTGTATGACATCGGATACGAATTTTGAAGTTGATGTGATATTTTGCACTAAATCCACTCTAGTGTAGAGTGTGGTTTCGGAGAGGCATTTCAATGTGAACTAATACAGTATATTCACAAGGAAACACTAGAAGCAACAGCCACACCATAGAGAAAAGATCAAGCTGAATAGGAAGATTGGGTGCAGAAAATAAAGAAAGAATTCAGATTTACTAGATTCTGAATAAAAAGTTTTCCAAATTTCATAGAACAGCCACAATCCAATTGAGAATGGGATGGTGCAATAAAATCCCAGTAACTGAATGAAGTGTTCTCTTTCAAATCCAAGGGGGTTGGATGGGTAGGAGCATGTCAGTAGGGGCGGAATCAGAATGTTTGATTACGGGGTCAAAAGCTAGAACATGCAATAGCAGTTTAGGGAGAAGTAAGAGCTTTACAAGTCGAAATATAAACTAGCAAGTGGTGCCGTAGGCACCATATACTCGCAATTTATTCGACAGGAGTTCAAATCTCACTAACTATAACTAACAATGCTCGACTTTCATAAAACAGCCACAATCCAATTAAGAATGAGATGGTGAGATAAAATCCCAGTAACTGATTGAAGTGTTCTTATTCAAACCCAAGGGGTTGGCTTGGTAGGAGCACGTCAGCAGTGGCGGAATCAAAAAAATTTATTACGGGGTCAAAAACTCGAACAATAAAAGTTTAGGGAGAAGTAAGAGCTTTACAAGTCGAAATACAAACTAGCAAGTGGTGTGGTAGGTACCATGTATTCGCAATTTATTCGACTGGAGTTCAAATCTCACATCTATAACTAACAATGCTTGAGGGAAAAAATATTGGGTGCAAAACATAACACTTGTGGTGTCAATTGAAAAATCTTGATGCCATTGGATATTTGCGCAGTTAAGAAATCCCGCGATTAGACGTAGTGCAGGTAAGTTAGCCCGGATACTCGACATCATAGAAAGAAATACTTATTGTTTCATATGTAAAACATGCATACATAACATGGGTATCCATCGAATACTCCCATACAAAATCTCAAACAATTAAGTCAGAAAACATACAGGAGACACGAGAACTTACTGGAGGATATGGTGGAAGAAGCAATCAAGCTGCTGCTCCCATCAATTTCAACAACGTCTGGTGGTGCTGAGGAGGAACTTACGGCGGAGATGGTGGTTGTTCGATTATATTTAGAGCTTAAACTAGTGTTGAGGCTGTTAACACGATAGCTATTGTGATAATGAAGCTGGAATTTATGGCTGTGAACAAGGGTTCTGCTGTTGGGGAATAGGATGTAGTTATTGATAACCCTGTTACTTGCAGATAACATTAGTGCCATTTTATTGTTCTGCTACTGAGTACAGACGTACATAATCCGTTTCAAAGGGGAGAGAGAGAGAGAGAGAGAGAGAGAGAGAGAGAGAGAGAGAGAGAGAGAGAGAGAGAGAGAGAGGGGG
>BPLS01018896.1:1324-22843 GCA_019656275.1 Rhododendron kiyosumense
CACTACATCAATTAAGCTCAACGGTTTAGATTTATGCAAAAGGAGGGGATAAATCTTGAGCATTGGTTATTTATTGAATTCAAACACAGCTCTGTTTTATTATGTAGATGGGATCTAGTTTTGTGTATAAGTGAAGCAATGTGGCACAAATGCTGGATTGTCATTTGCAAGTTAATATTTTGAGGAGGATGTTTATTCTCCATTGTCTTGGAAATTCCTCTATTTTCCAAGGAGTGATTTTCATATCCTCCTATAATAACCACTCTTTCGTACCGTCGATCTTGTGATGTTAATTTATAATGTTGTCCTTCTAATTGTGAAAAACTATAGAAATGAAAGGATAATTTTGTAAATTCATATAACATGAAGGTAAAAAATAAAGTGTGAAAATCAATTACCTTTTTCCAACCCAATTAATGTGAATTTACATGTGATACATGCATCGAATAGCTCCGAAAGCAGTTGTATTCGGTGTTTTGTTATAAAGTTGTGTTTATAGACTTTTTGTTTTCGAATAATTGGAGCTTTGATTCATTTATCACCTTTTAATCTGGATGCGCATTATGGCTAGGGTGGCTAATGGCGACCTTCTCTTCCCTTGGAAGCCTATGGGCCGGAAGCAAGAAGAGCAGCCCAAAAGTAACTAAAATATTGCTCTTCTTTTTCTTTTTTTTCCTTTTTTTTGTACAGCGAAAGAGAATTTATTAAATTTTGAGGAGAGTACAAACATTAAAGGATAAGGAGCAAGAGGCATCACAATAATAAGGAAGCATCTCAACAACATTGGCACCCAACCTATCGACAATCATATGCCATTCCAAACCCTAGACAAAAAAGTTGGTAAAATACCCACCAAATCGAAAAGCCTCTAAGAAGGACATACCCAAATGAGAGGGCGAGACAGTTTCTGTGGTATCATATCCGACGGATATTTATTCTATTGCCATTTAGGAGATATGTTTTACCCTTTTTATATATGTTCCTGTTTGGCTTAATAATCCTATTCGATTATTCTCTTGTCTTTTTTGTTTTTTATCAGTAAAAAATAAATTTTATTAATTTTTGAAGACATTACAAAGATTAAAAGAACTAGCTAGGGACAAGGCATTTACCATGAGGCTTGGACATCCCAATCATATTGGCACCGCCATACCTAGACAATCATATGACACCACAGGCCTGAGAGGAAACAGCTACACAAATAATTATTATTAAACAAAAAAGCCCATAAACATGGAGTCAACTCACCGTGCATGGAGGGGTAGACTTGACGCTGGGCTCGGGCCCGGGTCACTTTGTTTTTCCCCAACTCAAGGAAGTATTGATATCCTAGTCAAGTTGACGAAATATCTACAACACATGTTTTTGATTTGTGGAAATTCTGCAGTTGTCTGGGCTTGAACGAGGATGAGTGTTGAGAATTATTAGCAGAAGTCGCCAAAATTGATCGATATCAAGGGGCATGTGCAGCCAATTAACATGGAATATTATATCAAATTACTACATGGCATTTGGGAAGAACTGGGAGCTTTCAGTCAATTATTTCCATCAATTTTCTTTTTATTGAACCGCAAAATATTTATGGTGGCTACTGGTCACCTTATCTTCCCTTGGAGGCCTCCAGGGGCAAGAAGAGAGGCCCAAAATTATTCAAATCCTTTTAAAAGCTATTAGCCTATCGCAATTCACAACAACAGCGCACCCCTAAGATTGGTACGTAGTTGAGATAGTTATGTTTGGGTGTTTTGTTTTCAACGTGTGAGTGGCACTATTAAATGAAAATGTAGTTACATGTTATGTGAAAAGAAATGAAGAAAAAACTAAAGTGTGAAGTCATATAATTAGGTTTCGTCGTGGTTTTTTTTTTTTTTGAAAAAGAAATAAAGGCTTTCTTCAACTCTCTTGTAGTATGTAAATGCAAGACATTACGAAGATTCCGAACCCACGACGAATTTGCATTTTTTTAAGAGAGAGAGAGAGAGAGAGAGAGAGAGAGAGTCTTGATCAGAAGACTCCAAACCTATCATTCTCTAATTTGCATTTTTTAAATATTTGTACGAATTGAATTAGTTTTTTTCGTACTCGTAAATACCTAATTGAACCCCGTTAGTTTTTTCAAAAATTTATGTGTTCAAGAGAGAGGAATCCATCGTGAAAACTCCATAGCAAGCCGTGGGGCTGATTCTAGGCTATTGGGGATGCTTCTAGTCCCATGGGAGTGACATCAGTGGTGAGTGATTCTTGCAGAATTTACCTCCTCTATTGATTCATGATCCGGCCTCGATTAGAATGGGAGTGGCTATCTTAACCTGACCCAGGTTAAATCTTTTGATTGTATCCAATTGGTTGTGGACCTTGACCTAGCTGATAAGACTAAAGATACCAATCAAATAAAAAAGCCAATAAACATGGAATCAACTTACCGTGCACGGAGGGGTAGACGTGACCATAGTTTTAAATCGCGGTATCGGTCGTCGTCGCGGTATCGGTCGCGGTATATCGGTACCGGGACATATCGGTGATACGTCGCGGGAATTGAGTGTCGCGGTCGTGAATTTTTAAAAATCATCAGCAACATGTATAAAACTTGATATATATACTTTTGCGGCTTTTGCCCCCAACATTGGCTTAAATTATCACATTTTAATTAATTTAAGACATGTAATAGTCCATTCTCTTCATGTGAAATATCCAATAATTTATCAAAACCGTAAGTCAATAAGATTTTACAAATATGAGAAAAATGTAACATTATGAGTTTCGATATAATTGACATAAACAGCAAAAGTAAGATGAAGACATTAAAATAAACACACCATAGAGGTTTTACATTATATAATCGCTAGCCAGAACTAGTTTCGATTGGAACTTTAGTGTGTATTTGTAAAACATGGTATTTTTCTCTAGTCCCACATTGGCAAATTACAAAACTTCTATCTAATTTAAATGAATTTGCACTTTATTGAGTTTGTAAATGAGGACTTAAAGAAAGGTTTCACGCACTCAAAAAAATGGGTGACAATTTGGAAAATGGATCAGTTAGGCCCACGGTTTGCTGAAGATTCTAGAGCATAGCTCAGAGCATAGCTCATGTGCACGGAGCACCACTAAATCACCACCCTTTTTGACCAGAGTCTTGCCCATTTCTTACTCAAGTGGGCCCATTCACTTTTGTTCTTTTTTTTTTCTTTTCTCTTTTCTTTTTTCGGTTTGTTTTTTTCTTTTACAGTTTTACACATTGGGGAGCCCAACATTTTCCAGGCACACTCTCTCTCTAACTTTACTCTCCTCCCCTCCGCTCCCCATCTGCAACTCCCATCTCTCTCTCTCTCTCTCTCTCCACCGCCACCACCAGAGGCGACGCCACCAACGGGCGGTGACGAGCAGATGGGTCGCTCCGGCATTCATCAGTTTCCTCATAGTGTTCTTGCTACCCTCAACCACCTTCGGTACATAACCGGATCCCTCATCTATATATGGATTTCCCTTGTAAGAATGCAAGGTTGTAGTCAGGAGCCCCTGAGTTGTTCCAGGAACAAGATAGCCCTCTGAACTCTGAAGATCCTCCTTGGTTGCGAAAAAGTTTTCAATCTGTGTGTGTAGGGATTGCATCAGAGGATGCTATTAGTCCAACCGATTCCTCCTTCTCATGTGAGTTTTTCCAACTCTAAAATTCTGATAATGGTTTTTTTTCCCCCCGAAACCGGCAACACATTTTTTTTCCCTTCCTGGAAACGTTTTTTTTCCCCTTCCGGAAACGTTTTTCCCGCGAACCGGCCGAAAAAATCCGTTACAGGCCGATACGTTCCGGAAACCGGCCGGTTCACCTGCGATTTTCAGTCTCTCCGTTATACCGGCGCATATCCGAATCGGAGCCCTCAAATCCCGGTACGAACCGGCCGATACGGTTCGTACCGGCCGATATTTAAAACTATGGACGTGACGTTGGGCTTGGGCCCGGGTCACTTTGTTTTTCCCCAACTCAAGAAAGTACTGATATCCTAGTCGAGACGAAATATCTATATACAACACATGTTTTCAATTTGTGGAAATTCTGCAGTTGTCTGGGTCAGAACGAGGATGACTAATGAGAACTATTAGCATAAGTCGCCAAATTTAGCGATATCAAGGGGCATATGCAGCCAATTAAGATGGAATATATCAAATTACTACATGACATTTGGGAAGAACTAGAAGTTTTCAGTCAATTATCTCCATCAATTTTCTTTTTTGGAACAGCAAAAAAATTTATGGTGGCTACTGGCACCTTATCTTCCCTTGGAGGCCTCCGGAAGGCAAGAAAGAGAGGCCCAAAATTATTCAAATGCTTTTAACAGCTATTAGTCTATCGCAATTCACAACAACAGCACACCCTAAGATCGGTAGTTGAGATAGTTATGTTTGGGTGTTTTGTTTCCAACGATCCTTTTTGTTTTGGTTGGACGTCTTGCCTTCCGATTTTTGGACTTGGGTGGCGATTGTTGTTGTGCCCTTGGTCCCTTTAATTTTTGTATTCTTTTTCAAAGATTATGAAAAAAAAATATTTGCCGAGCAAGAAACAAACAGCACATACCTAAGATATAATTCTGTGCTTTGTCTGGTATCAACGGACAAGATGGTAATGAATTGCGATTCGGCTATCATGTTGAGTACCCTCTCCTGTAATTTATTTTTCTTTGTCGAAGACGATGTATGTAATCTTTGACACGTGGAAAAATAGGAATGGCGCCGTGTATCATTTAATTAAGAACATACTTGAAGTGCATATATAAGACTAAAGACGACAGTGGAATAATAATTTTTTCTTTTATCCGACCTGGGTACGTTGAGTACGACTTATGCCGTTTGTGTAATAAATTAAGAAAGTTTGGGCACTTTGTTAAGTGGTAGGATTGAAGTGATACTAGTCATTGATCTGAAATTAATTTGAGCTGTTCGAAGAGACTTTTATATATTAAAAATATAGTTAAAAGATTAAGTGTTACAATTTTTAATTCGTTTGAACTGATGCGAACATCTTAATTAACTGATTATTTTATCATAAAGAGTCGTAATTAATTTTTGACTCTAAATGTTTTCTGTTAGAGCCCTAAGATAACTATAGAATCAAATATAGTTAAAAGATTAAGATAAAATGAAAGCCATATAATCAAAAATTAATAATGACCATCTAGGATAAAACGATCAAGAAAATAAGATTTTCACACCAGTTAAAACAGATTGAAAATTGTAACAGTTAATTTTTAGGATAAAATAATCAGAAAAATAAGATCTTCGCATCGGTTCAAACATATTGAAAATTGGAACACTTAATCTTTTAACTATTTTTTAATACTATAATCTCGCCAGTTTTGTATCGAAACAGCGCCGTAACATTTTGAGGAGAGTTACATATATTAAAAATATAGTTAAAAGATTAAATGTTCCTATTTTTAATCCGTTTGAATCGGTGTGAAGATCTTATTTTCCTCATAATTTTATCAAAAGAGTCATAATTATTTTTTGACTATAAAACTTTCATGTTAGAAACCTAAGATAACTGTAGAATCAAACAAAGTTAAAAGATTTAGATACTAAAATGAAAGCCTTATAATAAAAAATTAATTAAAATCCTTTAGGATGAAATGATCAGGAAAAAAAGATCTTTTCACCAGTTTAAATGGATTAAAAATTGGAACACTTAATCTTTTGACATTCTTTAATATTAAAAGTCTTATAAAATTGTTAAAAGATTAAGTGTTCCAAAGTTTGATTCTAAAGCTTTTCTGTTAGAGCCTTAAGATAACTATAGAACCAAATATAGTTATACGATTAAGATAAAATAAAAGCCTTATAATCAAAAATTAATTACAACCCTTTCGGATAAAATGATCAAAAAAATAAGATTTTCGCACTGATTTAAATGGATTGAAAATTGAAACGCTTAATCTCTTAACTATTTTTTAATATATAAAACTGTCACGTCCTCGATTTTCAACATAATTAAATAATACATTTTAATAAAAGAACCTCGAGTAACGTAAATAATACCCAAAAGAGTTCCAACTTTTAACTTTACAAGCGAGTTCCCAAAAGTTAAGATTATACAGCTTTGGCACCATGGCCCAAATCAACTTAATTACAAGTACGAATCTGTTTAGAATATTACAATCTCTTTAGTCAAAGGAATTTAAGGACAATTTGTTACAAACCCATCTTTAACAAAATTAAATCAATTACAAAGAAGATTAAGTAACTAAAAGAAGTTAACTTCCAAAATCTTCATGTCCAAGCACATCATTGCATGCAGTCTATTGCCTAACATTCGAACCTTAAAAGAAGGATTTTGTTGAGCTACACTAGCCCAGTAGGAAAATCTTTACCAAATTTATATGTAAACATGATGACGTGTGCAAATAAGAGAGGTTAAGGAAATACAGCTCGGTAGACGATAACCAATCAATTCGCAAATGAACCTTTAACGAAATTGAATGCATGAACCATACGTGCTAACCCCTCTAACAATCCCAACTCGACTATCTAACCCAAACTCTCACCATCGGTATTTCCACCACTTGCGTTACCGTATAACACCAAAAGGATTACCGTGTTACCACCACTTGCGTCACGGTGATCCCTAACGACTCGGGTTACCATATTACCACCACTTGCGTTACGAAACCCTTTAAGTCTCCGTATTATCACCACTTGCGTTACGGGACTTCCTATCCCCGGCCTCTTCCGACCCAAAATCAACTATTTCTCATGCAACACGCAAATTAGGACTCCCCCATGAACACATTCTTAGATAGAACATCTTACGCTATACCAACATCGTCACAAATGTACCACAAACGATCACAAATACCAACAATCTATAAAATGCACCTTAACAACGTTTAACTAAGTCAAATCTTGTCCGATTCTTACTAACAGAAGTTCAACGGATCTAAGAATATATCGAGCCATCATAGGAAGTCAAATAGACATGCTTGAGATGGATTAGGAGGTGTCGAAAAGGGTTTAAAAGTGTTTGGAAGTCAAAATAATCGACAGAGAAGCAATAGGTGCAAAACTGGAGTTAAGCTCCTGGTATCGATACGCACGAAATCCGTATCGATACAATATTCTCTGACAAAAAAATAAGCTTATAGTATTGATACGGCCCTTAATCCGTATCGATACCACAGGGCTTCGGGTAGCGATTTCAGCAGATTTTCAAGGCATGAACAACAACCAAAATCCAACAACCCAAAGCACTATTTCACACTAAATCAACATATAAAGACATAAAAGAGGTAAAGAAATCCCTACCTCGCAACAATGGCCGAGATTCAAGCATTTTGAACGAGCCCTAACCTCTCAAACTCCGAAACTTCGATTTAGGCTCGACCCAAGGAATTCCAAGTGCAAGAACGTGATTGCAAGGCCGGAGGGAGGTTGTTTCTTGAAGATTTTGGGAGATGGAATGGAGTTTTGGGTGAGAGGAGAGGAGAGAAAAAGAGATCGGTGGAGAGAAGGAGGAGAGGAATGGATGAGAGAGAGAGGAGTGGGGATAAATGATCTCCTACTTCTCTCACACCCCTATATATACTCACATATCTCTATATCACACACACACTCCCTCTAATTTCAATTCTTTCACTACAACCCACAATTTAATTAATCACCAAATAATTCATATTTTTCTTATTTACGCATTTAATAAATATTTCAAAAAATCAAAATTATTTGGATCTCTACAATCTACCCTCCTTAAAGAAATTTCGTCCCGAAATTTACAACGCAAGCCAACTAAAATCATGCATCAAGTAATCATGCTCATGCAACAATACATATTACCAAACAATCAACTAACAATCATAACGTCAAAATTTATAACTCACATTGATCAATTTAGAAATAAATGCGGGTACTTCTCCCTCACTTCATCATCCATTTCCCACGTTGACTCTTCTTTCCCGAGATGACTCCATAATAGTCGCACTAACGGAATGGTTTTGCCCCTCAGAATTTGCTTGCGCGAATCTAGGATACATATCAGCTCTTCCCCGTAAGATGCATCGGCTTCCAACTCGAGTTTGGACCACTCTAGAACGTGTGATGGATCCGACTCTTACTTCCGTAACACCGATACATGAAACATATTATGAACGCTCGATAATCTCGGTGATAAAGGCAGTCAATATGCGACTTCCCCAATCTTCTCGATAATGTCAAATGGTCCGATAAAACGTGGTGAAAATTTGCCCCTTTGCCCAAAACAAGATAATCCTTGACGCAGCGACACCTTAAGGAACACATGATCCCCCACTTCAAACGATAACGGTTGGCGATGACGATCGGCACAGCTCTTTTGCTTACTTTTTGCGGTTGACAACCGTTGACGAATCACTTTGATTTGCTCGGTGGTTTTCTTTTGTACCTCAAGAAGATGTTGACGAATTGCTCTCATACTTTTAGAGGTTTCTTTGATCAAATCTAGTCCAACAAACGTAGTCTCGTCCAACTCGGTCCAACAAATGGTTGATTGACACAGTCTCCCATACAAGACTTCATACGGTGCCATCTCGATGCTAGATTAGTAACTATTATTATATGCGAATTCGACTGATGGCAAGGGATCTTCCCAACTACCCCAAAAAATCCATGACACAAGCCCGAATTATATCTCCTAAAAATTTGAATCGTCCTTGAAATTTGCTAGCTCAACTCCAACTGAGTCACCAACCATAATATCAAATCTCATATTACAACCTCATAATCATCACATCATCCACTCTTTTCTACGTAATTTTTTTTTGTCCTAATTACTCCACGAAATTCTCACTATCGATATGGTTCTACCACTCAACACTCAATCTTGAAACTCTATTATTTTATCAAATCCTCAAATCCCAACATCAGTACAAGAATCCTGGCCCCCACACACCAATCATGACAGTCAAACCACAACCCGACAAATAATAACCTCACATTTCCCAAATTCCGAATTCTACATTTTCATTTCATGCGCCTTATTCTACCAAGTACGTATCGAACTTTCTAGAAGGATAAATTGAACTGCTCATAGAAACTCAAATCTTGAACTCCAAGTTCTATATTTTCTAACCAACATCAAACAATGAATCACCTCACCCACCAATCCAAAGAACCTCAAATAATCTCCACTGGAACAAAATTAATAAGCCTCAAATCCTTAAACCACATAATGCCTCATCACCCTTGGATCAATTATAAACGTTCGCTCACCATAGTCAAACCTTTCACGCTTCAAGTTATTGATCTTTCTCTCAACGTCAAGAATAAACATACCTTACAACTGATTCATAATATTGATACTGCTATTAACCGACTGTAACACCATTTCCCTTAACGTTTCTCAAATGACCCTTTGCCTCGTGACACTCACCTCCTTCTCATAAGGACACAATTAACCTTCATCAGTACATCAACAAACTTATAAAACAAAACTGCTAGCCATTACCTCCATTTCACATATCTATTACCCACACAACTCTCATATAAATTCTATATAAATCTCAAATGCCATTTTTTTTTTAACATTCGAATACAATAAAAAATCTAACACTACTCCACTTTCCTTAGTCCACTCAAAATCATTACTAGTTTATACTTTTCGAAAACCCAAACTCGCTTCTATGGAATTACATCTTTGCTATATAACTCAACGCAACTTTAGATCTGTTCTGAGAAATTTCCAAGTTCACTATTTCCCCTTATTACAAACCATTAACTACTCTCAACTATAAGTTGACACCATGCTAATACCCTCCATATCTAACCTTCTAATCATTTCATACAAAAAGATAACAGAAGCACATGCCAGATTCTAACTAAGAATATTCCTCTCTTCGTATCCATATACCCATCGGTGTCTACTCTGTACCGTACATTCAGGCAAATCGCATTCATCGGGATTACACATCAAATTAAGCATGCATGCTAAATAACGACAAATTTCGTACATGAAGTATAACAACAAACTATTCATACGAATTATTGACTTGCACAATGCCAAATTTATCCACATATCAACAAACTCACTTAGTATCCAGCACATCAAAATTCTCTGGCTCTAGCAAGCCCAATAGTAATCATTTCATCTCATTCTCGCAATGCCTCTCATGTTTTCCATTCGCCCATCAATCTCGAAAACTCACGTTCAGTTACTCTAGTCAAGCTAGGTATTCAATACACTCACAACTTTAATCATCACGGCATATATAATATACACACCGAACATACGTACTCTTTAACACTTAATCAAATATATCACTCGACAACAATACAACCTCACAATATCTCATTACTCAATGAATCAGGAGGGTTGAAAAGACTAATTTTTTTGGAGCAATAGTGATACCTGTGTGAAGTATTGTAGGGAAACGAACATTGTTTGTCCCACGGGTCCATTGATAGAGTTAGCTCCATCTGAGGATGGCTTTCTTTCGGCTTTCTTTTGTTCCCAAGTTGAGATTGTTGTGTTAATTGCAATGAATTATCAAATACAAGTCAAACCACAAAGCCCAAAGATAACATTAGAATGATAGCAGAAAATCTATAGGAACACTATTACCAATGACAAATGTGACAGTGGATTTAATGTATTCTGTTCAAGTGGGACATCCAACATTGGGTTGTGTATCTGAGTATTGTGTTGCTAAAAAAATAAGGTAAAATTTACAATCAGTATGAATCTGGAGGGTTGAAAAGATTAATTTTTTCAGAGCAATAGCGATACCTGTGTGAAGTATTGCGGGGAAACAAACATAGTTTGTCCCACAGGTCCATTGATAGAGTTAGCTCTATCTGAGGATGGCTTTGCTTGCAGCTTTCTTTTGTTCCCAAGTTGAGATTGTTGTGTTAACTGCAATGAATTATCAAATACAAGTTAAACCACACAACCCAAACATAACATTAGAATGATAACATAAAATCTATAGGAACGCTATTACCAGTGACAAATGTGACAGTGGATTTAATGTATTCCGTTCAAGTGGGACATCCAACCTTGGGTTGTGTATCTGAGTAGTGTACATGTTGCTGATAAAACAAGGTATAATTTACAATCAGTATGAATCTGGAGGGTTGAAAAGACTAATTTTTTCAAAGCAATAGCAATACCTGTGTGAAGTATTACGGGGAAACAAACATAGTTTGTCCCACGGGTCCATTGATAGAGTTAGCTCCATTTGAGGATGGCTTTGCGTGCGGCTTTCTTTTGTTCCTAGTAGCCTTCTCCAAAGCACTCGTCGACCTTTTGCTAGACTTGCCATTAGCTCTCTCTTTAACTTTTAATCCTTTAACTTTGTTGCCAGCGCCTTCATCATGTATGATTGCATCATCCTCAACCACATCATTTTGGACATGTGAGGTTTCGAGAGAAGTTTGATGAATTTCAACCCCTCCTAGAATTTTAAATATATATATATGCATTTATATACATCCATGTTACTGTACTACAATGAAAGTTTTGTAAGGAACCGTAAGAGTTTAGTTGATCGTACCTCGGCGGTGGTGCAATCGTGAATGGGAGAGGAACAACCAGAGGGAGAAGACATCAGGTAATTGCTTGAGAGCTTGATTGGGAGTGGATTGTTGCTTCATCATTTACTTCTTCTTCCCTCCAAAATCTTCCCAAATTTCGTGCCCTAGAATAACGGACGAGAGGTTTGGAATTTTAGGAATGTTTATCCCTAATTTTTGGTCTATTTTCGGATGATCATGGCACCCGTTTGTTTAATAAAAGAGTTTAACATTGGTTAAGTAACAAAGTTAACGTGGGGAAAGAAGGGGCTACGTGGCAGGCAGAGAAGGGTGGAACAGAGGAAGAGACAGGAACTTGGGGACAGAGGATCTGACTTGGTCTCATTCTACCCTAATGCCGGCGGGTAATGATTCCAAAATCATTTTATATGGAAATACACGAATGTGCCCAGAAATCAAGATATATTCTTGATTAAATCAACTTTTTATATACCCAGAAAGAAAAATTGTAAATTAACAAAACAGTAGAAACCAATTAACCTCTGTGATACTCTTCAAAACCCATCACTGGCGGCATCCATGGTACCAACAAATTAATTTGCAATAAAAATAATGTTGGATCTCTGAGCGCTGGCATCGGGCATTGAGCTGTGCGTTAAACTTTGAAAAGTGAAAGAAGAGAGAGAAAGGCCAGACAATGTAAGTTATTAACGAAAATGCCATTGGTTTGTATGTGAATTGTGAAGGGTACGGTGGAGAAATTTGGACTGTTGGATTTGTTTGTATGGGTAGATAAAATTTGTGTCAGAAGAAATTTGAACCGTTGAGAGAGAATATTCATAATGAATATTCTCAAAGACCCTTGTGTTTTATTAGATAGATTAATGAAATCGATGAACTTCTCTTCAAAAAAGAACACTCTCACGTCAATCTGTAGTGGCTTCGGAATTTATTCACCATATGTTCATGGACCTTCATGGTCGAACTTATTGCACTAGCTAGCAGCAGCTTCCGCAAACATTTCGGCCTCCACTACTTTCGATAAATTGGTCGTTACAATATTTTTTATATCCATTTTCTTTGAATGGATAAATCCTACTATATCCGCGGTTCGGATCTACGGTATATTGGGCTCACCATTATGTAGTTTTTTTTTAAAAAAATTGTTCAATGTTCAAGATCCTAAATTTTGAATGAAAAACTGTAAGATTAAATTAATAAATTACATTATTTGAATGATCTCATTTTATATGAGACAACCAATAAAATTATTTTAAATTATCAATTAGCTTGGGTCATTTGTGTGGATCCCAAAGTGCACTCAACAACCGAAGAAAGATCAATCACTACAGGGATGTCTCGACTTCTGTATGTACCGTATAGGACGCTGCCATTTGCAGCCACAAAACCATTACAGGGATCCGGCTTCTAGCTATAAGATCAATCATGGAAAGCCTTGCAATATAGGAGTATGATGTAGAATATGTGGAGGCTTAATTTCATGATCAGTTAGACTGGTTGAAACCTTGGAAGTCTGAACGATGTTTAATTGCAGATTACCCGATTTGGCAAAATTTAGACTAGCTCGGATTAGGCCCAAATTAACTTGATAGGCTAACTTAAAATCGTGCTACGATCAATACACACCACCTTAAGTTCATGACGCATGGTGAATTTTGGCCTAATTCCTTCGTTTAGGCATTCAATTTATGTTATTTGTCATTTTAGAAATGTTTTAAAACATTAATAACTCTTAGCGTATATTTCCATTGAAGTTAATTCTTGTTGAGAAATTAAAGTCTTATTTTTCTTTCTATTTTCCAATTTTATAAGTTTTCCCAATTTTTGAGACTTTTTATTTTTCTGCATTAATTATTTTTAGGTCCTAGGGTTCAGCCTTATAAAAGGGGTTGTAACATAATTTGGAATTCAATTTTTTCCATCAATAATATTCAGAGTTTTCTCCCTCTTCCTTGTGCGCAAGGTTTGCTCTTGGAATCGAGTGTTTATCTAGTTTGGAATAGTATGCTAACTATTCTCTTGTGAATTCCACTTCATTAGAGTACATACATACCCCGCTTGCATACACTAGCTTTTGTGAATTTCGCTGCGTCTAAGACCTTTTCTTTCATCATTGGTTCATACTTTTATACTTTTCCGATTCGTCTCGTTGAGCTGAACGATTAATCCAAAAAATTACGACGGAAAGCTAACAAAAAGTTAAGAAAAATAAAAAATTAATACCGAAATAAGTTTAGTACAAATATGTTTACAAGAACACTGCCTTAATTAGTTCCAATATATATTGTTTAGGATACCTAATTAGTAATTATGGTGTATATATTTTTTTTTCTCGGCAAATTAAACTTTTATAAGAACTCGAAAGGATACTTCAAGGAGGCTCGAGCAAGGTAAGATGGCACACTTACTCAAGCAAAACAGAAGAAAAAAGAATAGTTAATCAGGACCTTCCAACAAAAAATTGGAAGACAAACACCTGAAATAGACAGACCATTTTACAAGATCAAGAACAATTCAGATGGGTCTATTGAACGTTAAAAGGCTCACCTCGTTGCAAAAGGTTACACTCAAATTGAAGGAGTTAATTATTTAGAGACTTTCTCTCCCACTGCAAAGTTGACCACTATGCGTTGTCTCTTAGCGGTGGCTGCTTCTCACAATTGGATCCTCCACCAAATGTATGTTCATAATGCCTTTCTGCAAGGCAATCTTGATGAGGTTGTCTATATGGACCTTCCTTATGGTCTTCACTGACATGGGGAGAATATGGTATGTTGGCTCAATAAGTCATTATATGGTTTGAAGCAAGCTTCCCGTAATTGGTTTGCTAAATTTTCTTGTACTATTCAAAAGACAGGTTTCACTCAATCAAAGGCCGACTATTCTCTATTTACCAAGTCCGAAAGCAACACATTTACTGCAATAATTATTTATGTGGATGACATTATTGTCACTGGTAATAATGAACAGGCAATCAAGTCTCTCAAAAACTCTCTTGCAACAATTTCCCATCAAAGATCTTGGCAATCTCAAATATCTCCTTGGAATTGAAGTCTCCCGATCCAAAAAGGGAATTTTCATTTCCCAACGGAAATATGCATTGAATATTCTAAATGATGTGGGATTATTAGGATCTCGTCCTAATTCTTTCCCAATGGAGGCATATTTGAAATTGAATCCTGACGATGGCAATCCATTACATGATCCAACCAAATACAGAAGATTGGTTAGGGGATTGATTCACCTAATAGTAATAAGGCCAGACTTAGTATACTCTGTGCAAATCCTAAGTCAATCTATGCAGGATCCTTGGAAACCACATTGGGAAGCTACTCTAAGAGTTTTAAGTTTCATTAAAGAGAATCCCAGTCAAGGATTATTTTTTCCTTCATTCAATGATCCTACGTACATTAAAGGCTTATTGTGATTCAGATTGGACGGGTTGTGAGACAACCCGACGTTCAATTACAGGATTCTGCGTATTTTTGGGAATTCTTTGATTTCTTGGAAATCAAAGAAGCAAACCAATGCGGCTCGTTCTTCCGCTGAAGCCGAATATCGAGCCATGGCTGCAACATGTTTAGAAATTACATGGATATGACACATTTTAGAAGATCTCAAAGTTCCACAAAGCCAGCCAACATCCTTATTTTGTGACAATCAGGCAGCTCTCCGCATTGCCAAAAATCCCGTTTTTCACGAACGCACGAAACATATAGAGATTGATTGCCACATGTTCGGGAAAAATTGCAAACTGGAGTAATTATACCGTCCTATGTTCAGTCAAGATCTCAACTTGCAGACATCTTCACCAAACCTTTGGGAAAAGAATAATTTCAATATATATTTGAGTGGCAAGTTGGGACTTCATGATATTCACTCTCCAACTTGAGGGGGACTGCATGTTAGAGGAAAATCCGGTTTCCTAATCAGTTGCCTAATTGATTGATTGAGGATCTGTGATTGTAGTATAGAAATATTGTATATTTATTCTTTTCTAGTTTAACTTCCTTCCTAATTTAGCTTCTTTGTATATAATGAGGTTTGTATTTTTGTAAAGAATTCATTTAGAAATAAACCAATATTCTCTCAATATTTCGTCCACCTAAATTCAACAATTTCTCTTTACACTCATTATCTATAATTCCAAATTCAAAATTCCAAAACGAACAGGCCTAAGCTTTTGATTGACCTATTGCTCACAATTTCCCAGAGGTGCCACTGTGTTTGGAGTAAATTTTTTGAGTTAAAATGTAAAAATATGTGATTGAATGCCTCATCTCAAAGATAAAAAGTCCCCTTTGACTCTCTTAGACTAGTGGTCCAACATAATACACATGAGAAGAAAAAAAATAATTTGACATGTAATTTTTTTGACCAAGAGTTACTTATTGTCGTGTACTCTCTATGCACGGTTGCCAAACAGTCATTTGAAAGGGACCCACCACCTATTGTTTTCAAACTAGTTCCAATTAAAAAATAACTCTCAAAAATAAAAAATGAAATAGTAGAACCAAACACACTGTGTTTTCTTGAAACTTTGGGCCCATTTTGCCATTCCATGACACTCACCAGTCACCACTGACTAATTGTCCCGGGAAGACTTGACTAATTAGTCGTCTATAAGTCCTCTTTTTAAGGCGACCCCTCCTGTACCAATCAAAAACGACATAGGGAGAGGACTAGTCTTCCAAATTGACAATTCGATTGCCAATGAAGCAAAAGGATTCTTGTTGAATAAGATCAAGAACAATAATTGTTACAGTTGTTTCTCCGGAGCATATGAAAAATATTTCGGTAATTCAGATTTTTGATAATTAATTTTTTTAACATGCAATCGTGCAAAATTTTAACAAATAATCTGGCGCAGAACAACTACTTACTGACTTAGAGAATTGTTAGAGGACTCAAGTTGGTTTAAAAAAAAGAGCATGGACAATTTAGAAGAAAGAAGAAGAAATGAAGGATCAATATTGAAGCTCAACTTGAAATGAATAGCTGCCCCCATAGCCAGGCTGCTGCCAGGCTCCAGTAGAGAATCCCATAGACGTTTGGATGGATGGTCACGAATTTTTATTTTTTTTTGAAAATGTCACTTCATTTCAACACCCATGGGAAAAGATTTCATCATAAATACAAGGAGAGAACCAAAACTACTAAATCGAGACACGAGTTACTGCTTTAAGCACAGAGGCTACAGACTCTAGGACACCCTGCCGAAGCAAACCTACACTATGTGCTGGTATGAGAGACCCGTCAGCGACTCAGAAGTAGAGACTCCAAAGAACCCCAGCTCAAACCTCGAACAATAAGCACAAGGATGAAATCAACAACGTACCAAAAAAACAAAAAAACAAAAAAAAAACAGAAAAGAAAAAAAAACTGAACAGCCTCCAAGCCATTGAGTTACTGCCCTGAGTTGCCCCACTGAGTCGGCCCACTGAGTCGCAGCAAAGAGTAACAAAACAGATTTGGGGGCTGTCCGGCTTCTCCCCGGAAAGAAACCAAGCTCCATCTCCGGCCGCCTGCGAAATCCGGAGCCTTATTGCATCGGGGGGGCCCAAACCATCCACCATCATCTCCTTGACAGCCCAAAACAAAACCCTTACCAAAAGAGTGAAACAGCAGGTGTTCGCTGGAGGAAGAGGCGGCAGAGGAAGAGGCGGCGGAGGGGGTGAGTTCTTGCAGGGCTATGGAAAGGCCGGCAGTGGAGATGAAGGTCAATGGTGGTTTGGAGGGGACGGGCCAGGGTGGGGCACGGGGGCGGCAGCCCCACCCCCAAAACACAACACCAAGCCGGAACCTAGAAAAAGGAACGGGGGCTGAGAACAGGTGGTGGGGTGGATGAGGGGGGAGAGAGGAGACGCAGAGGAGGGAGCGGTGGAAAAGGAGGCTAAAACCCTAACCCTAGGGAGGGGTAAAAGAGGAGACCAGGTGGCTCCTAGAGAGAGAGACCAGCGGCTCTCGATGGTCACGATTGAGTCTCACATCATTTGATGAATGTAGAGTGATACAATAATAGATCATCCGGGGAACTCCATTTATATAAATTATTCGATCCGTTGACCCTATTTTGTGCAAGGCATTTTAAAGCCGTGAGGATTGCCAAAACTCGTTGAAACTTCACGGTTAAACTTGCTTGTCTTACAATAATGGTTGGATGAGTGACCTAAGTCACCTAATAGAAAGTCTATGGAGCTTGTTTAATTTCATGATTTAGGGCAAAGAATTCTTGAATTCTTTCAATGATTGTTGATTTGTGTTTTCCCTAGTTTTTTTAAATTGAACAAATTGACGTTAATTTTGAGGAATTTGGTGAGATTGTATTGCTTAATTAGGAAGAATGTTAGTTGGGTATTTTAGGAGTACTTCATGAGCAAGACGATGAGCTTAAGGGCTGAAGTGACGTTTGGGAAAGAGTGGGTGTAGGGTTTGATGTTAGAGGGTTAAAAGGGGTTTGGAATGACACATGAAAAGTATCCATGAAATAGAATAGCGAAAGGCAATGAACGGCGCCTCAGGTCCATAGTGATGTGAATCGATCTGAGTTGTTCATTACCCTTTCATGTTCTAATTCATAAATACATTTTATGTATCCTAACATTTTTCAGGTTATAATGATTGTCGGACTCACCCAAATGAGGTTTGGTACCACGTCCCAATCAGGGATGTTTCTGGAATCGTAGCATTATTGGATATACTAATTCCAAAACCAAAATGATTTTGCACCCCTTTTATTCTTTTGCAATGTTTTTATTCACTAGAAATTATCAAATTATTCTTCCTTCTTAATTTACTTTTTGCATTTTAAAAATATAATTTGACACTTTCACATGAATAAGAACAAGAAAAGGAGGAGTACGTAGGTGAACAACATCGACCTTTTTATTAGTTCTGGTTACAACTTTACACTTTCAATCATATATTGTGCTAGTGAAACAATAGTTAGCTCTGCAAAAAGAAATAAATCTGATTTATAATCTATTTTGGTGGAGAAATTAATAATTAAACTTACCAAAGATAAACATCACATTACCAAGACTTGAAATCTTTTTTTCTTTTTCTTTTTTTTCTGAGAAAGCCATTACTTTGCTAAAATAACATATTGGATTCATATTTTACTTGTATTGAATACAGTTCTATTACTACCAGGAATGAATGCCCTTGGTGTGGGCCATCTTAATTAGAACCCATGATAGGCTTTGTTTTGTCTGGGTTTGCTAGCCATTTTATTTAATGTTGTTGCAACTTGAACTTCTTCGCTTAGCGTAATTTTAATCTATTCTGTTTGATAAAAAAAAATATATAACTACATAACAGTAGATGTTATATATTGAGGTTTTTTTGTTTTTTGTTTGAATATAATAACGTTGTATTTGTAACGCCCCGAATTTTTGGGAACGTTAAATAGATAATTTTATTGAAAATCTAAATAGAGTCTGGCTCGTTTTTACATCATAACTCCCACAAGAGTTCTTTATTTACACAAAGGGAAGGAATTATAGGGTTTCTAACTACAGCTCCCCCTGCTCCTTCATCCTAGCCAAATTTTCGGCTCCGAAAGCCTTCAAAGTGTAGAGTTCACCCTGCTTATTTACAAGGTCAGACACACTATATCAGCGTCGCCACTAGTATAATATGTCAGGATTATCAAAGGTAACACCATGAGTTACGAGAGCTTAGCAGAATAATTCCATATCCGCTAATCCATAACTTACAAACAAGGGGTCATAGAAAAAATATGCCACTCAGAAATTTCATATATTACATTCATATCTAAAAAATGCAATTAACAATGACACATCCTCATTCACTATTCATTCACTATTAAACTAACGTTTGTGTCTGTGATGTCGGAGTTTCTCCTACACGACTTTTCATAGACCGTGTCACCATTAATTTTCACCTTTCATTTATCAAATCAACATTTCCAAAATCGTTTTAAAAATTCAACATCTCGAATAAAACACTTTTTAAACGTGCCATGTTACCAAATGAAGCTACCACTTCCGGCTCCATTGGCAACTCCTGCAATGGGCTACCAAGTCTGGTTACATTGGAGTTTTCAAATCCATACACACAATGGGCTACCAAGTCCGGTCACATTGCAGTTTTCAAAATGCATACACACAATGGGCTACCACGTCCGGCCACATTGCGGTTTCAAAATCCACACAATGGGCTACTATATCCGGCCACATTGCGGGTTTCTCTCACGGCTCCTTTCCGCGGATAAACAAGTCACACCTCCAATGAGACTACCACGTCCGCCCCCATTGGCAACACACACCACACATTGGGTTACTAAGTCCGGCCACATTGTAATTTCAAAACATTATGCACCCCCTCAGTGTCATATTTCTACTTTCGATTTCTGTGTCTCGTTTGCATGCATAGATTCCGCGGCAGGATTTTTCACATTAGTACACATAAATCATTTATTGTAATCTTGAAACTAAACTAGTAAGATCATTCAACTCTATATCACTTATCATGCTCATATTATCCCTAAGTTCATGCAATCATGCTCACACATTTAGCACACAACTTAAAGTATAGTGTCACATGGACAGACACTTTTAGAGTGGATACCATTTATGTTTTATCACACATCAAACAAGTAATTCAAGTACTCACATATGCATGCTCATAACCATTCTTAAGATCAAAATATGAATACTTTCTTTCAAGTTTATATTTCCAAAATCCATTCTCTCTTCCTTTTTGGGAAGTTCAAAACAACATATGTTTTTTCAGAAAATAAAGTCGAGTTATTAAATATAGTCATGTTTCTTTTCAAGCCTTTAGTAAAATACTTTTCAAGTTTTCATGCATTTCAAACAATACAAACAATATACAATTTCACTTTTATGCTTAGAGATAGTGTATATGGGACTCTACCGTTCTTCTTGGTAGTGGCTATGGAAAAAGTAAGTATGTCGCTATCGAACAGAGCTACCTCCTACGGTAAGCTTATGGTGGCTTCAAAAGAGAAAAGATAGAACTTTTTTTTTCTCTTGAAACTAATCTTTGACCTAACTTCTAAACTTTTTGAATCGAGAGGTTGGTCAAGTGGCGGTCTTGGATGAGTTTCTTGAAGAACTCAAGAAAAATGAAGAACAAAGCAAGAACACAAGATTTTCTAGAGAGAAGTTGAAGGATGGAAGATGTGAGTTGAATGGCATGAGGGGGGTGCTATTTATAGCAAAAATTGGGCTCCCTCTCTCTCTCCCTTGGCCGGCCCTCTCTCTCCGTCCTTTCTCTCACTCGTTTGCTCCATTATATTGTCCAATCAAGCCTTTAAACATGCCAAAGCCTTGTCAATCCATCAGAGGTGTAAGGCTAAGTAATCATAGAGATTTCCTAAGGCTTTTAAGTAAATCCTAGGTGATTATGATCTAGGTTGCAAGTCTTACAGGTCTAAAGATATGGTTGATTAGGCTAAAGAATAGCCTTCCATGTTTAGCCAATCCTAGGTCTAGGTTGTAGTCAAAATCTAGGGTAATTAAAGGCTAGGTTCTAGGATGATTAAAGGCTAGATTGTGTGCTTGAAGTAGTCTAGGAATGAATTGTCATGTGGTAATTAGGCTTAAGGGCTAAAGAAGGTGTAAGAAGGCATAGCTTTCTAGGAGAGAATAGGCACATGTATACACCTCTCTCTCTCTCTCTAGGACTATGTACTTATATATATATATGTATATGTGTGAGTAAGACTAAGTATATTTAGGATTACGTAGCTTACAAAGTCTAGGGAGAGTAATGATGAAAGGTTAAGGCCTTCAATTGCAAGATAATATCCAATGGTTAAAACATTTCCTAGAAAGTGCATATATATATATATATATATAGAGTATGCTTTTAATGCGGCACTACAACAAATTTGCCTTTTGGCGACATGGATTGGCGACATAACAACAAATGCGTCGCCGTTGGATATGTATTGGCGACACACTTTGATGTTGCCAATAGTTTTCACATTCGGCGACAAGGATTGGCAACACAACAAAA
>BPLS01018901.1:0-20036 GCA_019656275.1 Rhododendron kiyosumense
TAGAACATTGACTTCACTAGGTTGAGCGTGTTAGTGGACAAAGCACACTATATGAGATTGGGAAGGTAATAAATACCTACCTTACCTGACTCTCTCTATATATACCCTTCACAAGCACCCCCTAAAAAACAAGAAAAAACATATAGCAACAACAACATTAGGGGAGAGGAGAGAAAGTGCTCCCTACGAGTACATATACTCTCGAATTCAATACATAACTCTAGGAAGACAAATGGAGAGGAGCAAGAAGCTCAAAATGTTACCCATTTTGGCATTGATGGTGGCAGCAGCTGTGGCGACAATCGAGCAAGACGAGAAGGATTGTGCGGATCAGCTGGCCAACCTAGCGGCTTGCATTCCGTTCGTGAGCGGCACCGCCAAGAAGCCGACACCGCAGTGTTGTGAGGACACCCAGAAAGTGAAGAGTGCGAAGCCCAAATGCCTGTGCGTTCTCATCAAGGAGAGCGCTGACCCGTCCATGGGCCTGCCTGTCAATACCACTTTGGCGCTTGAAATGCCTTCTGCGTGCAACATCGACGCTAAAGTCTCAGATTGCCCCTGTAATTTCTCGAATTTATACTATACATTATTCCAGAGCGACTTTTTGATCTTTTCCCATGCACAGATTGAGTCCCTACTATGCATGGGATTTCACAACAAAAGCCACCCAAATAGGAAAATACCTGATTCCTTTCACTTACAGCAATCTAACTGTTGTTTAATAATCTGCAGCTTTGCTCAATCTCTCACCAGATTCACCAGATGCGAAGATATTCAAAACAGGTGCAGATTCAAGCACGAGCTCGGCAACAAATTCACAACCCACTCCAGCTTCATCTTCAATGGGTACATCATCTTCTTCATCATCGGGTGGGACCGGTTCAAGATTGGACTCAAAAGCAACTCCAAGTAGCAGTGGTGTGGGAAAATTGAGCGGAAGCTTGTTGGTGATGATCGGTTTGGCATCCGTAGCGTTGATATTCATTTGAGCTCCCAAAAGGTCCTCAGCATATGAATGGGCTAAACGACTGCTGAGATTTTAGTAGTTAGTTTATGGCTTTTAACAACTTCTTGCCTTTCATTTCCCTAATAATAAAATAAGATCTAGGCCACTGGTCTTGTGTCGTGTCGATGTTTGTTGATTATATGACAAGGTTTTGCGAGCTACAAAGCATTTTTCTTGGAATAAATAAGAAGTAAAACTTAGATGCTGCAAAAAATGACGGTATAAGCAAGAAGCATACCTGTAAAAGTTGGCCAGTAAGATTATAAGCGCCTGAACACAATCTTCAACAAATTATGACAGTCTAAACGATACCAGGTAGAATTTAAGAATTGAACACAATCTTGAACAAAATTCAGCAGTCCAAACAATGCCCGATCAAGAATATAGCTAGTTATGTACCACTGCAAGAAGACTGCTTCAAGGACGAAAATATGTGAATGTAAGAGAATGCAAACCAAATTGGCGAAGCACGATTTTACAGATTAACCGGATGCAGATAAGAACACAAGGAGGTTATTCAAACTCCCAAACGCAACGTGAACTCAGTGGCCCTACTAATAGTTGCCCACTATATCTTTGCCACTGATTCGGTAGATGAATTTTGCTAAAGAAGAAAAAACCTTGGGAATCCGCACATAGGCAACCCTAGAAATCCACATATTAGCGAAAGCAATGGCATCCGCACCAAATGTAAAGAACAATTCTAAATAATCATTCACTATTTCTCAGAAAACTCATGTACAGTCCCTTAAGCAGGTTCCACCAGAAGATAACTACAAGATAAAATAAGATTACAAACAATATTTCCAAATAGATAAATTGACCACTGAACAATCTCCTTATAACTACAGAGGAGCCCGTGGGTGATCCTTCATGTTCTAGTCATTCAAAATGCATGTAATTTTGAGAAGTTTTTTCATTCTTGATAAATAGTCGTTCGATAAACAGTTGTTCGAGCCTGATTAACCGAAAAGGAACATGTAGGATTAATCCCTATTCAATCCTTCATCCATTCATCAATTCCAGACAACAGCAAGCCATATTCACAGTGTTCTATTATCAATGTTTGATCTTGAAGAAGCAAGAAATTACTATTATACAAGCATGACAAAGAATTTCGATTTTGCTCAACTATGCAACCCTGATTCAGCGGCCCAAAAACTGGGGCCAAGAATTAGTTGTAAACAATTAAAAGAACAAGTTGAATCCACAAACTGATCACATTTGGTGTACCCTGCAACTTTAACTCTTTTGTACTTCACATTTCGGGCTGGAATCAGCAGTAGATCATGAATTCCCTCTGTCACCAATCTCGAATTTACATAGAGGACAGGATGCATTGATCTTCAGCCATTTATCTATGCACTTTGTATGAAAGAAATGAGAGCAAGGCAATTCTTTCACCTCATCATTATGTGAGTAACTTGCCAAACATATGCAACACACCTGCAAGCTCCAAAGCATTCGCGATTAGTCAAAACAAGACATTCACGATTGGTAAAAACTAATCAAGTAGAGATGGCAACAGATGTTACATGAACTAGAGTACAGACGCTCATCCAAGCATCAAACTTTTCCTGAACTTAAATCCTAGGATATCCGGACACGAATCCAAAGGTCAGACATCGGACACGGACACATCCAAGGGCCAAATCTTCCTAAACTTAAATTTTAGGATAATGGTTTATGAGTCCAAAAGTTAGACATGTGAAGCGGGACACATCCTCAACACTCAATTGAATTTTATATTATACAACAATCTTGAATAATATCTTAGATAGTTTATCAAAAAACGCACTTGAAATAAAGCTGAATTATATAGAAAATGTCTATTTTCCATCCATATAAAAGGTTGAAAATGATTCTTTTCTACCTAACATGAGCCTCTTATTTGTCATGTATCCTCTAATTAATAGAGTCCAAGTACGCAATTGAGTATAGATATCAAACACATATCTGCGCCATTCCCAAGTTTGGAGTGTCCTATAGGAGTACTTCCATACATTTAGAAGGGTCCGTGTAACTTAGATGGAAACAAAGCAGGTTACCTAATGCAGTGGGAGAACCTCAATATTTTTACAACCTCAGCACATGAATTACTGAAGATTAATGCAACAAGCGAAACTTAACTTAATGTCTAAATTCCAACCCCGAGGATGGGAATACGACATCGGATAAACCTCATGTGACGCATGGATTGAATAAGAAAAGAAGCCTATGTTCTGATTCAAAACTTCATAAAACAAGGCACGCTACTTTCTGTCAATTCTTGAACTGGGAAAAATGAACATTATGAATAAGCACTCAAGAACTTACAGCATCTTCTTCTGAGATTATGTGTTCTCTTTCTGTACCGGCTGCCACAAACCCACCATCATCAACTCCTGAAGCACTGTCTCCGCTGCACTGGGTCATTTTATTCTTTGATTTGAATTTATGCGTTGGCAAAGCAGCAATAGTTTCTTCAGAAGCCCCTCTCATTCGAATCAAATTATCACGGACACCGAGGATAGAAACAATACAAGGCAAACAGCAGCAAATCATTGAGCATAAAAAGAATGGCATGGCATACCCAATGCTGCTAATCGTAAGGAACACTATGCATAACCTGCAAAGAAATCAGTAAGTATGCCAGGAAAGCAAAAGGTGAGCAAAGACAATATTTTTGCAGGTCAGCAATAGAAACCTGTACAAATTGGGAGCATCAGAAGATGATGAATGCCCTCCAAAGATCCATACATTGCCAACAACAAACCATATTGCAAAGAAGCAATCCAAGGCCATCTTTAAGTGGTGCATCATTGCACTGAGCCTACTCAGAAGAAACCAACTCATTGGTAAACCAAAAAGATGACATATTATACATTGAAAAACCTTGTGCAAAGCACATACTAACGTTTAACAAACAGGGCCAATTTAAGTTAAAAGGCATAAAAACTGTTAAAAGCCAATGATTTCTCATGTAACATGGGGCTTATTAAGGATGTCTGCTTTGTGCTTTAAGAGGGTGATGGTGAATGTTTTGTTGGGAGGCAGGTGGGATGACATTGATCTGGATTGTCCTGCTTGTCGCCCATTTGTAAAGGTTTGTTCTTAAAAGGTTCCGTTAAATGTCTACACCCATGGACTATGAAAGACATTTCAAACTGAATTGTACTTTGGTCTGGCTCTTCATACTCACAGATGCATGCATAAAAAAAATGTTGAAGTCTTAGCTGCGGCAGAGAGCCTAATGTTAACACACAAACAAAAGCACAGTGGAAGCCTGAGAAAAGCTGGAAAGAGTACAAGCATATGCGAAATTGCATCAGAATGTGTGAAACGTGCATAAGGAATCCCACTAGTTTGGCATTTTCTTTTTGCCACGCGTCAAGCCCAATGGGTGGTCAATAGCTGGAACGTTATACAAATTAACCACCAATGTTACAGCGTACAATAAACTGCAAAGGAGCTATAGCATCAAAGAATGAAACATAAGCTAAAAACTTTAGATGGATAACAGTTGAATAACACATCCAACTAGCCAAGATTTGCTTAAAACTGCAACTGACTGAACAAAACAGCTCATCAGTCAAGCTACTAAACCACATTGACTCAAAACTAATAAAGTCTTACATTCTATGTACTATAAGCTTGGAATTCTCTGTCTCATAAGCAACATACGGGGAGAAGCGTTACCTAGCATTTGGAACTCTCACTGTCTGACCATTCCAAGAACCTGAAGATGTAGTCTGAACACCCTCCGTTTCAGAGGACCGAGCTAAAGAGATAGCAATGAAATACTCAGGTAATAACTCAAAGTTCCAACAAAAGGAATTGCAACATATTTATGGTGGAGATAGAACTGAAGCGGCTAGTTCAGTACCTTGGTTTTGGTGAAGATAACGCCAGTAGATTACAGGAAGGCTTGCAGCACTCCCAACTGCATAACCCACAATCCAAGCCAACAATCGAGTTTCCGAGTACTCTTTTGTTGATACAGACAAAACAAAAATGGCTGCAATAATTTGGCCTACAGTGAATACAAGCTGAATCCAAAGCCACAAGACAACATTAAATGGGCTCCAACGATGAAGACCAGACCCTTCCCCTCCTCTTGCAACTGAAGACCTTCTAGAGTTTGATCCATTCAGTGGAGATGGAGGCAATTGAGGAACGAGGAGGGGAACAGTACTTGACATTCTAACATCATGATGAGGCATATTGGAGCCACGCGAAGAACCATTACGACATGAGCTAGATGAAGAAGCACCACAAGCTCTTTCGATGTCAATAACGTGCCCTGGATGTTCATTGCTATGTTGTGGCTCCACGAGCAGAGGGTATCTGTCAGTTGGGTTTTCGATCCTTGGTTCTGGAGTGGATACTTCCATCTTTTTCAACCGATATTTAAGTGGAGAAAAATAAGTGGTACAAATGTGAAGATGAGATTGCCCGTGTCTGCATAAAGACCACCAAAAGTGTTGTATTTGAATGACACAACAAATGGCAGCTCAATGTCTAAAGAACCTAAATAAAATTGTTGTTTAAGAAGCTAACCTAGGAACAGAAAACATAAATGCTCTTGTACCACGAAATTCCCTAATTGTCCCAAAAACTGAAGATTTCATAAAGACTGCAACAATGAATGTCAAGCCAAACTTCATTCCGAATCCAAGTAACAATACTTCTAGCACAACTCATGTTTACCAACACACACACTAGTGGATGCTTTCATACACTATGGAGTTACACTCTAAGAGTGTAACCATTGCCCAATTCTAAACAAAGAAAAATGAAATAAGGGCTAATCAAGATTTTATTTTTAAAATGGCAAATTTCTCAGACACACACACAGACTAGTGGATGCTTTCACACCTACAGAGTACACTCTAAGTGGGTAATCATAGCCCAAACTAAAGATATCATGAATTTAATTTTGATATGGCAAATTTTTCAGGCACCAAACAGACATTAAACAACCAATCAAAACCAAAAAATGGAACCCAAACACTCCAAAACCTAAATGCTCGTTACAAACATAAAAAACCACCACCAGATTGAGCTAAACACATAAAATCAAAATTTCAAACCTCAATTTCAGTATACACAACAACAAGAACAATACCAGAACCCATCTAGTCCCCAATCATTGGAGGTATGTAAGGGAAGGATTGGAGCCAGACCTAAGTTTTGGCAATACATGTATAAAGTGACTGAAACAGTGCCCCTTACCTTCAAGAACCAAGGAGCTAAAGCGGACGTTTGGTTGTGGAACCATGTCCAGAAATCAAAGCGGAAAGGCATGAAAGACGGCAGGCCTATAGACTCAATTTCGGAATAAAAATCCAAATTCTGGCAACTTTCTCAGCTCCCAAACGGAAACCAAGTAGAAAGCAAACGAAGCTGGAAACACCCTACCTCAACACCTAATTTAAAACACTCTCGAGCAAGTCAAATGAAGCAACATATGCTATGCAATAATTTCATGCGACATTTGAATAATGCGATCACAAAACTGAAACAAATTGCAGGAAAATTAAAACCCATTTGAGTAATCAGACGATTGAATTTGAAACATAGGAAATTTACCATTAATTACTCGATCGTCGATATTTTCTCATGCTTTCAGCTCTTCCGTCAAGTTTCATCGATCATTTTCGTCTTCGGGAATTGAGCGCGGAGGAGACTCGGAGAGATGTGACGTACAAATAAAAGAGGTTCACTTATTCACTGACCCGCTGCAACTGTAAATAGAGAGTTTTTCCGGAGGAGGACGACCTCATCCGTCCGTTTTGAAAATTAACAGTTCTGATTTCGTGAAAAATAAGTCAAATTTTATTAAAATTAGGACGGTTCAAAACACTTTGGGAGCGCGAAATTCAACTCCGTAAATAATAATTCACGGATAGCTCCTGAAAAAGATATTCTCGTAATAAAAAAGGACACGGGTCCGGATGTGTGTGATAGGGTGCACGACAATATCCTAGCCGTCCATCTCAGCAATCACTTAGTATAGATCTTAGGGTGTGTTTGATTGCAGATTTCGTTTTTGAGAGATTCGTAATGAGGTGGGATTAGGATTGAGATTAAGAATGAGAATGATGTGAGATTATTAATGAAGGGATGAATCATTTATTCATGTTTGTTTTGCACATGATTAGGATTGGGATTGGGATTGAGAATGAGGTGATATTATAAATAACATGTTTGTTTTGGTTAGGATTAGGATTGGGATTGAGGCAGGTTTTTAAAATGGTCTTGCTCAATCCCATGGGAATGGGATTCGTAGTAACACCCCCCATGGTATTGCTAATACCACTATTTTGGGTTAATCCTCCTCCACAAATGCCAACCAAACAAAGAATTAACAATCCTATCACCTTCTCAATCCCAATCCCGCCCTCCAAGAGGGTTATCAAACACGGCCTTAAAGAAAAATTCCCGGGACGAGTGGTTTCTTTCAGGGAACAGTTTTTTTTTTAACAAATCTAGTCATTGAAATTCCATTGAGGTTTTGAAACAACATAATGAGTAAATGTGTTTATAAATCCCCCCATAATTTTTCTTTGCTCTCTCCCTCTCTAGCCGTCGCCCTCATCTCCCTTCTTTCTCTCCTCCCAGGGGATCTTTAGGCCTCAATGGGTGACGGGAGGAGAGGGATTTCTCCTCTCGTGTAATTTTTTCATTCCTGATCTTAGATTTCGGAAATTTTCTCTCATTCTCTCTTCACCCTCATCCTCCTCCTTCCCAAACCACCATTCGCTGCCCCTTCTCCCCCTCTTCCGTTGTATAGTCCGACGGTTTTTGGAGGCAGTGCATTGTAGATCGTGGTCGCCGGAAGCGTCCTCCCCCTGTCGTAGTGGGAGATCTAGATAGGTAGATGAAGTCTGCTCCGGTTTCATTACCAATTTTTCTCTTCTTTTTTCTAGTTCTCTTCTTTGGTGTCTCCTACATGAGATTTCTCCCCATTTGTGAGGCTTTTATCACCTATGTGTGAATGTTTTTGGTTGTTTTCTACAGTGCTCCATCTATTTGGAGTGGTGGGTTTGGAATTGGGTGTAGTCTTTGAACTGAGTTCTCTTCTGTTTGGTTTTTTGATCCCTTATTTAGGGATAAAGTTTCCTCTTGATGTACTTGTGAAAGTATTGAGAAAAAGGAGAGATATATTATTGAATTCGATAATGAAAGTATACAATATGACATCTATTTATACAGGGGAGAGCGTCGTCGGAGTAAGGAAAGAAAAGCATCCTAATTACAATACAATCGGAATCAATTACAATAAGGGGATCAAGTAAATCATATCATATAATATCACATTGGGATATGATTACAATATTATATGATTGCGATATAATCTAACATCCCCCCTCAAACTCAAGGTGGTAGTGCAGATGCCAACTTGAGTTGTACACTAAATCAAGAAAACGTCCAGGACGACACTACAAGAAAAATGAGATCTAACAACGGTCAAAAGCGTTATTAAAAAACACAAAAAGCATTGCTAAAAGCAATACCAACGGTTCACCAAACCGTTGCGAGATATCCGTTGGTGTAGATGTATAACAACGGTTTGCCAAGGGTTGGTACATATTTTTTTTGTAGTAACGGTTTCTTTAGCAGGATAAAATATGACGTGGCCTCCACGTGGCGCATGGAATGCAACACAACAATTTTGCTCCTCCTGGGAATTGAACCCAGGACCTCACGTATGCGCACGCGAGTGCAAACCAGCTGGGTTAGCCCAGCACTTGTGTAATACCAAGGGATTAATAATATTTATACTATGCAAACCGGCTGGGCTAGCTTATGTCATTAGAGTTTTATCGATTTATTCTTAATCTAAATTTTTAAATTCGATTTATACTAAACAAACACCTACTTTTTTTTTCCCTGATCGGAACCGTCTATTTTTACATAGTAAAGAGTACATCCTTCATACGAAAAATGAAATTAATCGAGTATCGTTACATACTTGATCGGACAGAAAAATTTATTTTACTAATGAAATTTTGTCTCAATAAAGAAGTTTTCTAAACTCGATCAAGCCAAATTTTTATGAGAATGATTTAATCAACAAGGAAAATAAAATCAATGGTCTCGATTGTCCGGTTTATAGTAACGGTCATTGGAAACCGTTGCTATAGTCCGGTTTATAGTAATGGTTATTGGAAACCGTCGCTATAGTCCGGTTTTTAGTAACGGTTATGGAAAACCGTTGCTATAGTCTTGTAATCTAGTAACGGTTGCATGAAAACCGTTGCTATAGTCCTGTTTCTAGTAACGTTTTGCAAACCGTTGGTATGCACCATCTATACCGACTATTTTTTCAACCGTTACTAAAAAAACCGTTGGGAGATCCCAAATTTCTTGTAGTGCGATGAGCCTTCGTGAAGATGTCCGCGGTCTGGTCAGCTGAGGAAACTGAGAGAAGACGAACGCTACCTTAGACAACATGTTGTCGGATGAAGTGACAATCAATCTCAATATATTTGGTGCGATCATGAAACACACCATTGCGAGCAATTTGAACAGCACTGTGATTATCACAACAAAGTTTAGTGGCGGTTGAATGAATAACACTCATATCAGTAAGGAGCCATCGAAGCCATATCAACTCCTGAGTAGTGTCAGCAATAACACGATACTTTGCCTCAGTACTTGAGCGAGAAACAAGAGATTACTTCTTACTTCGCCAAGAGATAAGAGAGTCAACAAGAAAGAAGCAGTAGCCTGTGGTTGATAAGCACCCGTTATTACAATATAGGGTGCGCTAGGTCTTTAGTTTAGTCTAATTTCATCGCTTAATTAGTTGCTTCTTAATTGCGTTTACTTGTAAGGTATGTTTTTAGTGCTTTCAGGTAAATCGTGTGAATAAGGCATGTTTTGACGTCATGGATGGCCCGAGTGCATCCAAGTACCCGATGAACCAATGAAGACCCTGTCGGCCCCTGAAAATCTGTCTAAGTATGAAAAAATCACTTTTCGAAAAAGTATCAATTTTCGAGATAAAAAATGGCGGTAATTGACTCTTGAATTTTTCTAAGAGCAACTTCAAATTTGCATGGTTTTATTCAAAGATCAAGGTCATGTTTTGAGCCATTAATTCGATAGAAAAGTGTGTTGTTTTCTGTTTTACACTAAAAGCTGGGGGTCAACATTTTGGTTGAATTGAAATCTCAAAATTATGGTAATGCCATTATTTCCAAATGGGGGGTATTTCCTTATTTTCATTAAATAAATTAAAGTAAAGAAAAGGTAAAAGAAATGTTTAAAATGCAATATTTACTTAAGTTTAGGGAATGAAAAATAAGATGCTGTGAAAACTATTGGGTGCTGTGGAAGTTGCTGGGAGCTGTGAAGCTGAAGCTGGACCTGAAGATAATAGGCTCGGCATCGATGGGAAGGGAAAGGATCAATCAATGCCGAAGTACTTAGAGGTTCACTCCTAAGTTGCTCGGTATCGATGGGAAGTATCATGTTGCATCGATGCCGAGGCCTTTAGCACAACAGTCTAAGCCTTCCTCCATCGATGCCGAGGGCGTTAGGAGGAGATTTTTGAAGCATCTCTTGGAATATTCCATGCGCAGAACAGGGGCGGTATAAATACCCCATGCCATTATGTCACCTTTGCACGATTTGGACAGAAATGTATCCATAATTTTAGATCTAGGATTAGATTTCCTTGCATTTTTTAATTGTTCTTGAGTGTTCTTCATTTCCAGCCCTTTAATATTTTAGTTTTTGCTTTTATTAGTTAGTTTTTGCTATTATCGTCTTCATTAAAGTTGTAGCTACTCCTTCGATCTATCATAATCTCTAGTTTATTTCAAGTCTTGTTATTTCCATTATGTTAGCTAGATTTTCGCTTGCTCTTATCTCTCTAGATATGTAAGAGTAGTTTTCAAGGGTTAGGTCATGAGGTGATTAGCACCTCATGGCTCGAGTAAAAATTGCGTTTTTCACCAATAAAGTTTTAATCTTTGGTTCGAAAATCGATGTGGGGTTCGGGTTTGTTTGTCAAATTACCAAGGTGTTAACCTCTTTGATCATGTGTAGGTAAGAGCATCGCCTACTTACCACACATGATGCTTGGAGCTCTGTCGCTCGAGGTGTTTGCCAAATGAACTCTAGAGCTAGCTTGGTAGTCGAACCATTTTATCTTCCGGGTTAAGAACTTTGGTCGAGTTTCTTAAATCATGTAATTGGGTGAAGAATGTGATTTAGCTCGAGTCGTGGGTATTAGTAATTTCTAGACCTAACCTGCTCTCTTCCCAAGTTAATTCGCTTTTAATTTAGCCTTTTTTCTTTTCCACCGCTTAAAGTAAAACAAAGTTGGCTGCCTAAAGGCGGAAAACCCATGCTTACATCTACAAATCCAGCAAAGCCGTATAATTATTCCCATGGGTACGATCCTGGTCTTCCGGATTATTATGCTTCAACTGACGTATTAAGCCCTACACTTGGGGCATTATTCCATTATATTGGACGGACGAAGCAGTGGTAGATCGACGATCAGTGGGGTCACCAGCCCAATCAGCATCAGAATATACACATAACTCAAGAGAAGAATGTACTGAATAGTAGATGCCATGGAATATGGTGCCTTTGACATAGCGAAGAATTTGAACGATCGCATCAAAATGAGTCGATCGAGGAGCAGACATGAACTGGCTAACTATGCGAGCAACATAGGCAATGTTAGGTCGAGTGACAGTGAGATACATAAGACCGCCAACCAATTGGCGATAACGACTGGCATCAGGAAGTGGCGAACCATCCAAAGGAGTGAGCGGAGTGGTCGGCTAAAGTGGGTGGATGCAGTCTTTTTGTCGATGATACTAACACGACTAAGAAGATCAGAAGCATACTTAGCCTGAGTGAGATAGTAGGCATCGGATGTAAATAAGATCTCAAGACCTAAAAAGTAGCTCACAGTGCCTAGATCCTTCATCTGAAATTGCTTGTTGAGAAAGGCTTTAAGATCAAAAATACCAACATTATCAACCTCAGTAATAATCATGTCATCAACATAGAGAAGAAGAAGAAAAATAATACCACGTGTAGACTTTCGGATAAAAAGTGCAGAATCATACTGGCTAGAAGAAAATCCAAAATTCTGAATAGTGGTGCTGAATTTGGCAAACCAAGCACGTGGAGCTTGCTTGAGACCAGAAAGAGCACTATTAAGTTTACACACTTTGTTTGGAGGATGGTTATACCCAGGTGGAGGCCGCATATAAACTTCTTCGGTAAGATCACCATTGAGAAAGGCATTCTTGACGTCCATTTGATTTAGTCTCCACTTGCGCATGACAGCAACTGCAAGTAAACTCCGAACAGAAGTGAGACGAGCAACTGACGCACAAGTTTCCTCATAATCAATACCATACTCTTGAGCAAAACCCTCTTTGCAACCAGATGAGCTTTATAATGCTCTACAAAACCATTAGATCGAGTCTTTATCTTGAAAACCCACTTAGAACCAATAGGAGTCTTACCAGGAGGAAGATCAACTATATCCCAAGTGTGTGTTTTATCCAAAGCCTATAATTCTTCTGCAATTGCTTGCTGCCAAAGAGGGTTAGAACTTGCCTCACGGTAGGAGTAAGGTTCATGCTGAGAAAGGATAGTAGAAAAACAATGATAATCACGAAGATGAGCAGGTACTTCCCTTACCCAAGTAGAGCGACGAATTGGTGAAGCATCAGATAGAGGTGGTGCAGAAAGCTCAATAGGAGGATCATCAGATAGAGGTGGTGTAGGAAGCTCAATTGGAGGAAAGCTAGGTGATGTAAGGGGCTTAGGCTCGGGAAGAAAGGAGTCAGAAGGTGCAGGAGTAGGATCATCGGACAGAATTGGCGCCTCGGGATAGGTCGTATAAGGAAGCTCAGAAGAACTTGTATTAATGTCATCAAGGAATATATCTGTAGAAGGGTTAGTGAAGAAAGGAGAAGCAGACACAACTGGTAAGTGAAACTTGGACATAGAAGAAAACATTTTGTGCTCCCAAAATATGACATGCCGAGAAATGCGAAGACGTTGGGAAGAGGGATCCCAACATTTTTATCCTTTATGCTCAATCGAATATCCTAAGAAGCAACAGAGACGAGCGCATGGTTTCAACTTTGTACGCTTATGAGGTTGTAAGAGAACAAAACAAGCACATCCAAAAACTTTGAGAATGCTATAGTTGAGCAATATCCCATATAATCGTTCATAAGGAGGCTGATTCCAAATGGTAGGGGATGGGACACGATTAATGGTATAGATAGCGGTAAGAGCAGTTTCCCCCCAAAGTCGCTCAGGACAAGAGGCATTTATAAGAAGGGCACGAACAATATCTAGAATGTGTCGATACTTACGCTCAGTGCGACCATTTTGTTGAGATGTGCCAGGACAAGACCTATGTGTCAAGGTTCCATTTTGGCAAAGAAAATTAAAAAATTTTGTTTCTTTATATTCCATGGCATTATCAGCGCGAAAAACTTTGATTGGGCGGAAAAATTGAGTTTGAATCATTTTAGAAAAATCATAATAAATTTGTTGTAATTCAGATCTATTTTTCATGAGATATAACCACGTAAAACGAGAATAATCATCTACGAAAATAACAAAATATTTAGATCCGCCCATGGTGGTGTTCGGTGAAGGTCCCCAGATATTATAGTGAACTAAATCAAAAGGAGCAGAGGAGAAAGAGTCACTTCGAGGAAATGGCAACGCTGGTTGTTTAGCAAGTTGACAAGAAAGACAATCTACATGTTCATCTTTAACAGATCCTAAATGTCCACTTGAAACTAGGGTACGTATTCGACCCAAAGACGCATGACCCAATCTAGAATGCCACATACCAAGAGAATTAGACGTAAACGAACATTGTGATTGACTCACTGAATGGGTCGGAGGTGAAGAATCGAGAGATGAGAACTGAGATGGAATATGAAGATTGATGAGCTGATATAGCCGTTTGACGTTGCGACCTATCCCAAGAGTTTTACTTGTCCGAGGATGCTGCACATGATAGCCAGTAGCAGAAAAGATAACGTTAAGCCCAAGTTCACATAATTGACCAATAGAGATTAAATTCAATGTAAGTTTTGGGAGCAAATATGTATCAGATAGAGATATGGTGGAAGTAGAGATATGACCGATATGACTGGCATGCATGTGAGAACCATCAGCCGTTTGGATGGCTGAAATGTGAGAGGCATGCGACTTGAAGGAAAAAATGGCAAAATCAGATGTCATATGATTACAAGAAGTTGAATCAAAGAACCCATGAGGATGTTCCTGTGGTAGCAGACAAGGCAGTAGAATTCTTACAAGACTCGGATAAAATACCACATTTTGAGAGAATGTCTGCAAAAACATATTGCAGTTCACTTTTGGTAAAGCAAGTTGATGGAGGGTATTGTTTGAGACCTTCCAAGATGACCCGAAAGTATGGCGCCATATCAGATTGCTCCATAATCAGAGAGCACGGAGTGAATCAACACAACAAAGATCAAATGCAAAATACCGGAGAATAACCAGAAAAAGAAGGCGGCATGATCGAACCGGTTAAAAATATATGGTGCAGGGTCGGTTTGAAGTTGAACGGGAAACGGAAACGAACCTGGAGTTGTGGTTTCCTTGCGTAGGCGGGTCGCGTGGGTATGGTTTTGTTGTCGACCGGTAATATTGAAGCTGGGTTTGGTCCTGGGTGGGTCATGTGGAACCTAATGATAGTGATAATGATCAGATGGGGTGGACTTGAATTTGGAATTGATGGGTTTGGACTTGAAATGGGTTTGATTGGTTGGAAGAGAGGCAGTAGGTGATGGTGGACGACTTGAAGGAAACAATAATATAACGAGTCACTTCGACGACTTGAGGCAGTGGGTGATGGTGGACGACAAATTGGAAATTGGTGGAGTTGGGGCTTTGATGATTGGAAAAGCCCGTAGTAATTGAAATCGAGGGATCGGGGATTCGAGGAGATTACTAGCGATAGTGAATTGCAGATGGTAATCGGTGGCTGCGGAATGATAATACGGTAATGGGTAGGCAAAAGGGATGGTGATGAAAAATCAATTATGGAGCCTTAGCTCTGATACCATTTGAAAGTATTGAGAAAAATGAGAGATATATTATTGAATTTGATAATGAAAGTATACAATGCGACATCTATTTATACTGAGGAAAGCGCCTAACTATGAAAAGAAAATCATCCTAATTACAATACAATCGGAATCAATTACAATCAAAATGAAATCAAGGGGATCAAATAAATCATATCATATAATATCATATCGGAATATGATTATGATATTATATGATTACGATATAATCTAACACTGATTCTTAAATTTATAATATCACATGTTATTGTTTTGGAAAAAAAATAACATAAATGTGTTATAATAAGGTGGACAATTGCAGGCATCAACAGGATCAATCCTTTAATATGTACTCACCACATTTTACTTTTCCTTTGGTATGTATGTCCCTTTGCTTTTCGAATGATGCCATTTTGACTACGTAACGCTTCAGCTACTTTTCAGAGATGCATATAGGCTTAGAATTAGTAATTTTTAGTGACACGGTGGAGCGATTTATAAAAGTATTCATGGATGACTTTTCTATATATTTGGCAATTCATTTTATGATTTTTTTAAAATCACATTTACAGAAAAGTCTGCGTGAAGCAAAAAAGAAGAAGCTTGTGTTTAATTGGGAGAAGTGTCAGTTTATGGTTATTCAGGAATCGTAATTGGCCACATGATCTCAAGCCAGAGAATAGAAGTGGACACGGCACAAGCCACTCTTGTCGGGAATATATAGCTCGGAGAGACGTAGAACACATACGCGTTCATTTGCAGCATGTACCTTCGCCCCCGTCTGTGCTAGTGCCATTGGGCATGCAGTAGTTGTGCTGGAGCATGCGGGGATTCACACAAAAAGGTCAGAAATTAATGCATTGTTTGGATTCAAACTTGAAAAAAAATAAAAAATCTGAAACTCTCCATTTGCACTCTGCTGTTTGATGGAATTATTCACAGGAATGTTTGGTTGATTAATTGTGTAAGAAAAGTAAATTGTCAAGAACCTTGCTTTCATTGGTGTGTTAAAACATAGTCCTAACATGCCTTTATATAGGTTAATTTACAAGACTAGCCTCGTTCCAGAACACCTTCTTAAAAAATAAATATTTATTTCACATTTTTCAAACTAAAAAATAATGTAAATGAAAAATAATTTTTTGATTTTTTTGCACCGTAGTAAGGATCTCATCGAGATCTTTCAAATAAGATCCATATTGCATATTTTTAGATTTCATTAAGCCCATTATTTTTGAGTTTGAAATTGTTTTCTTAAAAAATAAATACTTATAACCCGTTCTAGAACAGGGCCTAGAAACCTAAACTTAGGAAAATACGCATAACGAGAAAACATAAATAGATGCCTAGCCTAAACATGACAACATAATATTTCCTAATATTATTCCAACAATGCAAATTGTGGGGATTTTAAGGCAAAAAATTGTGAAGTATGATTTCGTTTTAGGATTTTGATTTTGAATTTTGGGTAATGAGTGGAGAGAAATGAGAGTAATAATTAAAAAAAAATTACTGGAGACCTCGCGTAGAGAGAAAAGTCCAAAACCAAAATCCTCAACCGAACAAGCTTCCTTTTTGGTGAAATAGTACATCACAAATTTGGGCGGAAGTGATCTTCTTGGATATTATATATTGTTGATTGATACTGTCATATAGGAAAAATGCTACTCTCTTCGTCCCAATTTGTTTGTCCAATTATCGAAATACGTGTCTTTCAAAAATGTACTTATATTTTACATTTTATATAATATTTTTTATGATTTTGAAGATTTTGTATAATAAAACTAATTGATATCTATCAAACAAGATCCATATTGCATATTAAAAACATTACGAATTGAAAATTATAGACAATTCTTTGAGAGGTCAAACGCTCTCAAAAAATCAAAAATGGGACAAACAAACCGGAACGGCGGAAGTACATTATTTGCATACTAAAATCCGAACTTATTTGGCATTATTAATATTTGTAAGATATCTACTAAAGTCTTACATTTTTTTGCTATATATAAACAGTGCGAGAGAGAGAGAGGGGAAGAGATGAGAGAGAAACGAGGGGGACCACGCCACAGGAACGTGTGGACTTGGGCATCGGGTGTCCGGACAAAGGGGAGTGTCCCGCTAGTCCGGATAATCGAAAAGTTAGGTGGTTCTATATTCTACCGAGTAGGCCCTATCACCACGAGACTTACTAGAGCAATATTTGGCAGGTTCTTAAGTGTTAGGCCCTGTTTGGTAGTAGGTGTTTTGGAGCGTAGGACAGGATTAGCAAAGCTGTGGGAGTGTGGGACCACTAATTCCTTGTTTGGTTTGATTAAAAAAAAGAGGGTGGGACTACGAATCACTAGGGATTGACTATGCTCTTGTTTCACCGGATTAATAACACCACCTAGGATCAGGTCTTGGTAACCCTGTCCGACGGGGTGTGAGTCAGGAGAAAAAACTATGTGCATTCTTTTTCCCGGGAATTCGAAAATGGCTTGGTTTTTTCCTAGTTTGGCTTAATAATCCTTGTGAATTAATTGGTTTTGTCTTTATTCAAAAAAATTATGATTTGTTAGCTTTGCGTCAATTTTTTTTTTTAGATTATTGGTTTGTCTCGATGGAATGAATCTAAAATTTAAGACAATTTCAAAACAAAAAAAAAAAAGCCCAAAGATAAAAATACTTCAAAAAGTGTCTATTTTTTATTACATTTGTCTTTATTCAAAAAAAAAATTGAATACAGAAGACCACTTCTCGACTAAATGTTGAACTTATTGCCCATCACGTTTTAGCCGGCGACTTGGTTTCAACGGTGGCCGGAGGAGAAGTCAATCTAGAAGATTTCTTGTTAGAGAATATAAAAGGAAATTATGGTGTAATCTAATCCCTACCAGACCTAAACAAATATGGTATTAATAATTCTATCATTTAATCTCATGCAAAACAAACATGAGAGGGTAATTTAACAACCTCACTATTAACTCTATCTCATTACAAATTCCACCCAATCTATCCCAGTTATCAAAAGAGACTTTTAGTTTAAAGCCTAACAAGATGTTCAAAAAAAGAAAGATTCAACCCTACAAATGGTCTACTTGTGATAGATCATTGCAGAACTAGTGACAAGATATTAAAAATAAATAAACACAGAGAGAGAGAGAGAGAGAGAGAGAGAGAGAATGGAGAGAGAATGCCATCCATTATTGAGGGGAGGAAGGAGAGAACAAAAGTACGGCCATGAGTTCTCTGCTGCTGAAATGGAGTCATTGACTAGTGTCTGTGAGGCTATACTACCACCCCTACCATTGAATTCTCTACAAGTCACCGGAAAGGATGGCCAAACCAACAAGGCAATTCAATTGTTCCATATAGCTTCTGGTTCTCAAAATTCAGTTCCTGAAGAGGTAACAACTCTCTAGATCTCTTATTCTAGAGTTCTCAATCAATCAACTGTGATCGACCACATGAGTCACTTTTTGCCCTTCCATATGGTTGGTTGATCATATCGTTTTGTTAACTTTAACCGGTAAACATATCTGAACCATGATTGCCAATCCGGAACTGCCGCGCAGGATTTTCAATTCCGCCAATTTAGGTTTTACTGTTCATGAAACTTAAATTTGTTATAAATGCATGTGTGTTGTTTTGGGATGGGAACAGGTTGCTGAACATATAGCTAAGAGGACGTCCTTTGAAGCTTTGATCTTGGTAAGAGTGGTCTTGACCATCATATCTACCAGGCTGGGGACACTTCTGCTCTGTGGCTCTCTCTGTTTTGGTGATAGATGGCCATTCATTAACAAATTCTCGCAAATCTCCCTGGAGAAGAGAGAGAGGGTTATCCAGAGATGGTTCAGGCATTATTGGCTTTTCACACCCATCAGACTTGTGTTTGTACTTGTCAAAATCTTATGTCTCTACGTCTTCTTCTCCCAGGTAAAAAATTCTTTCAATTTTATTTTATTTTTTGCAGATTTTCTTTTCTCCCGTTTCCGCATTAATATAAAAAGGGCCGATCACTTAAATAATACTCCCTCTGTCCCTAAATAAGTGTTCGGCGTACAAAATTAGGCTTTACAAAATATGTATATTTTTTATTAAAAATTTAATTTTTTTCACAATCTAATAGAATTCACTGTTATCTATTGATTTGTGAAAAAAATTAATTTTTTTAACAAAACAAATGCATCTTTTTAAAGGCCTAATTTTGTGGGTCGAATACTTATTTAGGGACGGAAGGAATATATATTATATTAGTCTTCGGTCCTTCCCTTTAGTGTAGGATATGTTATCGTCCCAGTCACTTTTGGAAGTTTTATAGTATGTTTTTATCCCATCATTTGAATAAAATCAAGTTGTTCCTGTCTCTCTCTTAATCTCCCTATCTAATCTTTCTCCATTATAATCTTCTCTCTCCAATCTTCTCTTTTTAAATTTTTTTTTCTGTCTTAATCTCCCTAATCTTTCTCCATCATAATCTTCTCTTTCCAATCTCTTTTTTAAAATTTCTCTCTCTAAATCTCCCTAATTTTTCTCCATCATAATCTTCTCTCTCCAATCTCCTCTTTTACTAATTCAATCTCTCTTTCCTAAAAACTCAAATTAAGATTTGAAACAAATACAAAAATTGTAAATTTTATTTTTTAAATTTTATTTATGATAAATCTGATTATTAATCCATATGACATATTCGTCACAAATCATAAATTTATCGTAATTGGACATATGTACGTGCGATATGTTTATGTTACGTGGCCTCAAGTTCAAGTATCTACTATTGATGCATTTCCCAGTGACGCATCTCCCAAACTTAAATTCTACGAGATATATATATATATATAGTTGAAGAATTAAACTCAAGTAATCTGTAAGTTGTATTTTTTCCTACTTAGTTTTCATTTAGTCTTTTAGTCCTGCTGAAATTTTAGTTAGTATTTTAGTCCGGTTGTCATCGGTCGACC
>BPLS01018907.1:0-15771 GCA_019656275.1 Rhododendron kiyosumense
GATATTTCAAGGATATCATAATAAGAATTCCATAGGATGATGGGAACCAAGTATTGCTATTTCTCAATTCTCATGCAGATAACATGGAACACGGATTTTGGGGATAAAATTGAAGAAAATGGAGTGATACCTTCTGATCTGCCAACGTTTTTGAATCATCTAACACTTCACTGGTTTCCACAAGAGTCAAGCGCTGATCATTAGCAGGTTGATCAATAAGGGGGTGCAACTTCTGCTTAATGTCAAGAATTGTCTCCGTTGGATCACACTGCAGAAAGTAGGTAGTCTTACTACGCTTGACACGAATGTACATCGCCTGAAAACAAGTCCCAATTACAGATTTGTCAAGTAACTGAAATAATAACAAATTGCTAGAGCGAAGTGCGCTAGAAAAGTACGGTAAAACAGGATTTACTTGATTTGTCCTGTGCCTGTGCCTGTGCCTATTGGAGCTAAATGCTTCACTGTGCTTCAATGGCCATTAATTGAGGTTTTTGCAATGTTCCAGATTCCAATTGTTCTGTACCTGTGTCTTTATAGATAACCTTTATTGGGCCAAATGTAGGTTCTGTGTGAAGTGCACACCCCAATGGCGACCAAACCTGTCTAAAAACTGCTCTAAACACCTGTCGTTTTTTGCCCTGAACTAGGGCACTGGAGCTCAAGGCTAATATTCCTTTCAGGAACTGAACACTTTCTAGAGCCATAATTGAACCCATATACAACCATCTCAACTTTCTCACACTTCTATGAATGAAGACAATTATAAAAGAGGAAAAAGCCTTCCCCCACCCCCAATATTGCAAACTTCGTATTCCTTTGTTCACCGTTAAGGTAATGTTTGGATCTTAGACGGGTTCTTTGCAGGAAAAGATAACAAGGCGGAATAGCTAGGGAACATACACACATATTTGGGTAGTTCTCCCAAAACCTTTTCTTTTCCCTCCTCAAATCTCTTTACAAAACCATGCTCCAAACTCACCCTAAAATTACATAGTAACACGAAAAAAATAAAAGATAATACCCAAATTGGTGGATATGATAGTGTTCCCTTGTTATATCCAAGGGACTGCATTGTAATTTCGTATTCGTGTTGTATATCCGTGGATTTAGGGAGTTAGTTGAAGTTGGTTAGGAGAGAGTGGAGGGAATTGTAAGGGAGGCGTGATAAATAATGGGGAGTCCCCATGACTGTGGGTGTGGAATTTTTCAAAAGAATAATACTAGACTCAAGTCTTTTCTCTCTACATTTTCTGTTTTTCTTCCCTAGCCATTACATTGGTAAGAGCAGTACGGTTCTTGGCCTGACTTCTCTCTGTGTCCACCATGGCCGACGGAACTAGAGCAGCGGAAGTTCGAAAATTTGAGGAGGCACTAAGATCGTTGAAGGAAGCAAACGAGAAGAATGCTACAGACATTGGGGAAATCAAGAATTCCCTCAACGATTTGGGGGATATCAAGGAATTGATTGCGGCCGTGAGCGTGAAGTACGATCAGATGGCAGGCCACGTTTACGGGAAGTCGCATCAGAACCCAAATGGAGGATTTCGCATGGATCGTCAAGAACCAAATGGCGGATTTCGCAAGGATCGTCAAGAACCATCAGGATTTTCTCAGTTAGGGTTTCAAGCTCTTGGGGATCATCCCCTAAGGTCAGAACATCAAACCCATGCGCCATTTTCTTTTTATCAGAGTCATGCAAAGATTGAATTTCCTCGTTTCTATGGCGACAATCCACACGGGTGGCTCTATAAATGTGAATGATATTTTGACTACAATGCTGTTGATAATCTAGATAAAGTCAAATTGGCATCCTTGCAATTAGAGGATTCCTCACTCCAGTGGTTTCAATGGTTTCAAAAATACCATCATTATATTACTTGGGACTTGTTTACACAAGGTTTGTTATCAAGATTTGGTCCTAACTCATATGAAGACGCAATGGGGGACTTAACCAAATTACGGCAGACCAGCACTGTGAGAGCTTACCAAGAACAGTTTGAGATCTTGGCAAATAAGACCCAAAATCTTCCTGAAACTTTCTTTGTTAGCTGCTTCATTAGTGGTCTCAAGGATGAAATTCAACCAGGAGTGTTAATGTTTAGACCAACTTCTATTACCCAAGCAATTGGGTTGGCCAAATTACAAGAAACCAGTATTGAAGCAATTACCAAGAAAACTAGGTTAGGAATCAAATCAGAAGGGAATCCTCCCTTTATAAACAGATCATCCATGAGTAGTGGAAGCAGTGGAGGCTTTGTGAGGAAGGAGTTCTCTAAAGAGTTGGAGGAAAAAAGGGCAAAAGGGTTATGCTTTTAGTGCAGTGAGAAGTATACTAAAGGACACGTGTGTAAAAAGAAGCAACTGTTTGTGCTGGAAGGAGAAGAAGATGAGCAAATACCAACACCAATTCTTGAAGAAGACATAGAGGAAGGAGAGGAGCAGTTGACTGGAGAAGAACCTCAGATTTCTTTAAATGCTTTAACTGGTTCAATCTCCTACAGAACCATGAGGGTCAAAGGAAATGTTAAGAAAAAGCTTATTATAATCTTGATAGATTCGGGAAGTACTCATAACTTTTTAAATCCAGAAGTGGTTAAGAGGGCTAACATAAAAACTGAGGACACTGATTCATTACCAGTATCAGTAGCTGATGGTACAAGGATGCTGAGCACAGCCATGTGCAAAAACTTTCAGTGGGAAATGCAAGGGACCAAATTTCAAGCTGACATGAGGATTTTGCAGTTAAAAGGATGTGATATGGTCTTAGGCATTCAGTGGTTGGCAACTTTAGGGCCAGTCAAATGGGATTTTACAAATCTCAGCATGGAATTTCACCTCAATGGCAGAAGGCATGTATTAAGGGGAGGAAAGAATGATGAGCTGAAGATCGTGAGTTCAGGGAAGATGCACAAGTTGTTACAGAAACAACTTCAGGGGGCTGTAGCTCAAATTTTTCTGTTGCAAGCTGACTGTATTCCAAGGGAAGAGGACACTCCACAAGACTTGGGAGTTTTACTTTCAGAATTTACAGATGTTTTCCAGGAGCCAAAGGAACTCCCACCCCTTAGGTCACATGACCACTGCATCCCTCTCAAGCCAGGAACTGAACCAACTAATGTGAGGCCTTACAGGTATCCCTACTTCCAAAAAACTGAGATTGAGAAACAAGTGAAGGAAATGCTTAATTCTGGAATCATAAGGCCTAGTGTTAGTCCATACTCTTCACCAGTTCTTTTGGTTAAGAAAAAAGATGGCACTTGGCGGATGTGTGTGGATTACAGGGCACTTAATAATGCCACAATAAAAGATAAATTCCCCATACCCGTCATAGATGAGCTTTTGGATGAATTATGTGGGGCAAATTTCTTCTCTAAGTTAGATCTCAGGTCAGGTTACCACCAAATAAGGGTTCACTCTTCTGACATTGACAAAACTGCATTTAGGACTCATGATGGTCATTATGAATTTTTAGTAATGCCTTTTGGGCTTACTAATGCCCCTTCCACTTTTCAAAGCCTAATGAATGAAGTCTTTAGGTCTTACTTGAGGAAATTCATTTTAGTATTCTTTGATGATATCTTAGTATACAGCCAGTCTTGGGAGACTCACTTGCAACACTTACAGCTTGCTTTGCAGCTACTTAGACAACATCAATTGTTTGCTAAGATAACTAAATGTGTGTTTGGCAAGTCAGAGGTGGAATATTTGGGACACTTGGTGTCAGCCAAGGGTGTTTCAGCTGAACCAACTAAGCTTCAAGCCATAAACTCCGGGCCAGAACCAACTAATCTCAAAGAGCTAAGAGGATTTTTGGGAATCACTGGTTATTATAGGAGGTTCATTCAGAATTACAGTAGAATATGTTCTCCACTACACTCTTTGCTCAAGAAAGACTCTTTTGTATGGACTCCTGCAGCCACCACAGCTTTCCTTCAACTTAAATCTGCAATGACTTCCACCCCAGTACTAGCCCTGCCCAACTATAGCAAGGCTTTTGTTGTAGAGTCAGATGCCTCTGGAACAGGACTGGGTGCTGTACTCATGCAAGATGGGCATCCCATTGCTTATTGGAGTAAGGGAATTTCTACAAGAGACCAAGCTCTTTCTACTTATGAGAAGGAATTGATGGCAGTGGTATTGGCAGTATTGAAATGGAGGCATTATCTGTTGGGTAGACATTTTCTTATAAGAACAGATCACCAAAGTCTTAAGTATCTCTCAGAGCAAAGAGTGGGAACACCTTTTCACCAAAAATGGGTAACCAAGCTATTGGGTTTTGATTATACTATAGCATACAAATGTGGTAAGGATAATCAGGCTGCTGATGCCTTGTCCAGAAAAGGGGAGTTAATCAATTCTGCAGATCCAATAGCCATGATTCATGCATTATCTTGTGTTTCCACCAGTTGGTTGGATGAGGTAAAGCACGGTTGGGAGGCAGATGCTAACATCCAAGAGTTGATTCTGGACCTTCAACAAGGTCAAGCTCATGCTGGTTATGCTTGGGCACATGACCTTCTGACATACCATGGCAGGCTAGTAGTAGGGGATTCTCCCCTCAGAAGGCAACTCATTCAGGAATTCCATTCTTCGTCCTTGTGAGGTCATTCGGGAATAGGCAAAACAACAAAGAGATTGCACAGGAATTTCTATTGGAAGGGTCTCCAGCAGGATGTGGCACATTTTATATCTGAATGTGATACATGTCAGAGGTATAAAAGTGAAAATGTAAAGTACCCCGGATTATTGCAACCTCTCCCCATTCCTGACAGGATTTGGACTGACATTTCAATGGATTTTATTGATGGTTTACCGGTTTCTCAAGGCAAGACTGTGATTTTTGTGGTGGTGGACAGACTGACAAAATATGGACACTTCATGGCTCTATCACACCCTTATACAGCTAAAGATGTGGCCAAGGTATTCTTTGATCAAGTGTTTAAGTTGCATGGTCTTCCTTCTACCATTGTGTCAGATAGAGATGCTGTGTTTACTAGCCATTTCTGGCATGAACTTTTCACTTTGCAAGGTTGTAAATTGTGTCTTAGCACTGCTTACCATCCACAAACAGATGGTCAAACTGAGATACTGAACAAATGTTAGGAGAATTACCTTAGGTGTATGACTGGGGACTGCCCTAGGCAGTGGGCTAAATGGCTCCCACTAGCTGAGTGGTGGTATAACACTACTTATCATTCAGCTACCAAGACCACTCCTTATTTTGCAGTTTACGGGCAAGAGCCTCCTGACCATACTTTTTGCATTTCCAAACCTTCTTTAGTGGCAGTGGTGGATAATTGGGTAACAGAAAGGGCTGCTATCATCAAACACTTAAGGGAGCATTTATCTGCAGCACAACATAGGATGAAACACTATGCTGATAAGGGCAGATCTGAAAGGGAATTTGCGGTTGGCGATTGGGTGTTTCTCCGGTTACAACCCTATAAGCAAACTACAGTGGCTTTACAGAGGAATATGAAATTAGCCCCATGATTTTACGGCCCATATCCGGTGTTGGAAAGGGTTGGAACAGTGGCATATAAGCTGCAGCTACCAGCAGCTGCAAAAATTCATCCAGTATTCCATGTTTCACTACTCAAGAAGAAACTAGGGGCTAATGTGGTAGCTCACACTACTCTTCCCCCAGTTGGTCCTGAAGGCGCCTTGCAATTGGAACCTATGGCAGTCTTGGATAGGAGGATGGTTAAACGAGGTAACAAAGCTATGATTCAGTGGTTAGTGCAGTGGGTGAACTCTTTTCCTGAGGATGCTACATGGGTTGACCATTCAGAGATTGAAGCCAAGTACCCCCAGTTCCAGCCTTGAGGACAAGGCTGTGTTCAAGCAGCAGGGAATGTTATATCCAAGGGACTGCATTGTAATTTCGTATTCTTGTTGTATTTCTGTGGATTTAGGGAGTTAGTTGAAGTTGGTTAGGAGAGAGTGGAGGGAATTGTAAGGGAGGCGTTATAAATAATGGGGAGTCCCCATGACTGTGGGTGTGGAATTTTTCAAAAGAATAATACTAGACTCAGTCTTTTCTCTCTACATTTTCTGTTTTTCTTCCCTAGCCATTACATCCCTCGACAGTAATTTGTCCTTGGGGCCACCTCACCTCACGCAAACGCATGGAAAGGGCTGTAGGAGGGGCTGGAGAGATTAGCCCGGTTCATCAGAACACTCTTCATTACTAAAACAAAAAAATAACTATTTTCGCCATTCTTGTGAAAATACAAGATCCATGAAAGGAATACACAATACATGAAGCTGAAGGCAACCGAATCTAATTCTGGAATTCAAACCCTAAAATACGCACATACAAACAGTCAGGCCTTTGATCATCTAAAGGTTACTTCACAGATATAACTGTATGCATTGATTCCTATACATGCGTTATGTATGCGTACGTAGGGTAGAACTAGTAGAATGATAAACACTTCGATGTGGATTGTACATGCAATTACTATCATGTTTCACTGATCGATCAAGAAACGCTAACCATTTGACCAGGATTTGAAGTCTCCGGCGACGGAATTATCTTCGGAGAAAGTGACCGGAGGTACGGTGACCACCGGTAGCGTTCTTCTGCTTCTCTCTCTCTCTCTCTCTCTGCGGCTCAGAGTCACAGTTCAGACCTGTGAAGCAGTTTAAGGCTGTGTTTGGATTTTGGAAAATAATGTTTGGAATAGGGTGTTAATGACCGGATTGGATCCGAATTTCATCCGGTACACTCCGAACACGATTACCATATGTGTGTGTTCATTTTTCAACAACCCAAACTTGATGGGTTGACAAATTTTTAACCCGTAAATAATTCACCAACTTATAAAACCAACGAATTTTTATTCATTTTATTGTTGATTTCAGCGATCGCTCGGACCAACTATGAAACAAAAATGTGTTTATTTATTTTATTGTTGTTGATTTTATTTTCAAGCTTCATTGCGATCGCTCGGGCCCTCGCGGGTGCTGTGCTGTGTTCACATTGTGTTCCGCAAAGTTTGAGAGCTATTGTGGATCCTTAATGCGCCCCAGGCGCCATCCCTTGAGCCTGGGCACATCTTAGCAATTTCAAAACTAACCAAACTTTGCGATCTTGCCGCAGACACTTCCAAACTCCGATTTGAATGAGGTTATAACCATTGAAAAGCTTGTCTAGTCTAATTTCTAACGTAATTAGTTTTACTCCAAAACTATTTATACACCAAAAGATAGGTCAATTTTACCCTCAACAGATAGAAATTTAATTTTTTTTGGAAAACTCATTGAATCACACTAACTTTAAACCGATGTGAAACCTATTTTATATAGATAAAGAGGTATTCAAGTTAGTAAAGTATGGTGAGATTGAACTATTAAAATTATGGATTTTGGTTTATCGAAAGTTGGACGAAAGTAGACCAATTCAAAGATCATCGGAGCTACTAAGGCTAAAATATGTTTTTATGCCCTCCCACTGATTCTATGTTCCATTCGGTACTCGCATTCCTAGTTCTAAGACATTCATTCATTTCTTAAGAGCTTCAGAAACTTCAATTTGAAAGTCATTCTTAAGAGCTTCAGAAACTTCAATTTGAAAGTCATATCTGAAGTCCGAACTTACCTAGACACTTCAATTTGGAGCTTGATTTTGAGAAAGAGCTTTAGGAAGTAACTTCATACAAAAACATGACTTGGCCTTCGAACTTGTAATAAAGGTTCAAAGAACATGGGATTAGGGCCCGTTTTTCCTATTGACTAAACGAGTTAAGAATCTAGATAGACAAATCTCCCGGCATTCGTTAGCCGGTGTCGCAAGAACCAATTTTGCAGCTTTCCATCCTAGAATGGCTGTCGGTTTGTCTATTTAGACAAGAACCAATTTTTCAAGAACACATTCTTACCTCTTAATTACACATGCATGCATTATGGATACACAAATTCGGATCAGGTTTTGGACTTTTCATCGCGTAGAGCCGTAGACTACATTGGTGAGCATATTTGCTATTGAAACTCAAATATCAGTACTTCCATACCTTGGCCAGCCGCAACCTTGTATCCATTTCATGATGAGAACGTACCAATCAGTGTTTAGTTTATATCTGTTGTAGGCCGTAAATGAATCCAAAATTTACCCCAAGCCCTGTTGCAAGATATTAGATGGAGTGAGATAAAGCACTAAATATGCTATCTTAGTCTCGTGTTGGTTTTTTATAACATCAGGTGAGCCATGGATGTGGGGATTCTTGGGGAACCACATAAAATGGCGAGTGTATGCTTCTTCTCGTGATTGGTTTTAGTCATCGTGCTATTGTGCCTGCTCATGCGCTTGTGTTTGGTTCGTTGCACAGCAATACGTACCCTATGTCTACAGTTATGAAGGAAATAGTGAATGTGTTTAGGAGCTTGCCTAGGAGCCCGTCCAAATCATATTTGCGATATGATTTTGTATTGTTTGTCTTTTCTTGTTGTGATTCCTTTTTCCCATGCTTCCTTTTCCTTCATTTAGTGCAATGTAGGATCTCGGTTTTCTTGGGATGTTTTTGGAAAGAAGTAACAAGACCAGCTAGAATGTGATGGCCCGCCCTAAATCACTGCAGACACAAGGAGCAATCGGTAATGATGAGCAATCTTTGCATGTATCTAGTAATATCACTGAAAATTGAAATCAGTGTCAGTGAAGGAAAAAAGTATGAACAAATTACTACCAACTCATACATCTACACCCATCGTGGTCTACCCGATTAAAGTCGTTTGTAACAAGGACCCTATTTCCATTGACAGCAATAGCAAGAATTCCTCACATTCTGGCAATCTGGGCTCCCATACCAAGTCGTGGCAGTGTCTCCCAGTCAGCTAAAAGAAACTTCACATTGGGATCATTGTAGTTCAGAGGATGCTGATGAATCCATATGTCTCGCTGCACTTTCCAACGATTGGCCATTTAAATTGTCAGAGATTCGCCTCATTGCTATTGCAGAAGACAAATTGAAGACTTTAAATGTCAAGAAAAGGAAACCAAATCATTTCATTCCCTTAAGTTTGATTTTCCTTTATTTTCGCAGAATTCAAAGCTAAAACACTGCAAGTCATAGATGATCACCTCCAGATTAGGAAGTTTTCTGGACTTGCACAATAAATATGTTAACACAAACGATCATTCTAGCTGATTTTGAAAATTACAAAAAAATTAGAAAGAAGATGCTACAAAAGACAAACTCGCTAAAAAATCTGCAAAAAAATTTGCCACTGACAGGGAGAAATGATTGACCTTCTTATGCATATATCTGTGTGGAAGTGCAATGGTAGTGATGTTGGTGTAGGTGGTGAAGTAATGATGGTGCTCTATTGATCTTTGTAGTGGTCTGCTTACTACCAATTTTTTATAAATTATAAACATGAGGATTTTTATGATTGGATTTCACCAACTTTTAGTACTTTGAAAATTCTTTTTATCAATATATAATAGATCCTTATTGAATTTAAGACGAGGGAAATGCGAGCTCTTTTCTTAAATGATTTACTTTTCGACTCACTAAGGGTAAATTGGTCATGTCATTTGTTGCAAAAATAAGTTAGGATTCAAATTACTTGGGTTAGAAATTAGACTTGAAGAGCTTTTATCGGTTCAAACATTGCAAAAATCAGAGTTCGGGAGTATCCGGGACAAATCCGCAAAGTTTGAACAATTGTGGAGTCTTAATATATGCGCCCCAGGCGCAATACCATGCTCCCCAGGCGCAATCCCTTGCGCCCGGGCGCATTTTAGAAATTCCAAAACCTACCAAACTTTGCAGTCTTACCATGGACACACTCGAACTCCGATTTGAACGTTGTTTGAACTGTTGAAAAGCTTGTCTTGCCTAATTTCTAACCAAATTACTTTTACTCCAAAAATATTTATTCACCAAAAGATAGGACAATTTACTCTCAAGACGTCGAAAAAAAATAATTTTGGAAAAATCATTGAATCACGCTAAATTTAAACCGGATTGAAACCTACTTTGTATGGATAAAGAGTGTATTTGGATTACTAAATATGGTGGGATTGAACCATAAATATAATAGATTTTGGTTTATCGAAAGTTGGTCGAAAGTAGACCAATTCAAAGATCATGGGATCCACAAAGTCTAAAACATGTTTTCATGCCCTTCCATTGATTATTTGTTTCCTTCGTCTAATACACAGGGCTTATACATTTAAGAAACCAAATTTTGGTGTCCATACCACCAACAATATCACTTGACCACTACAACTCCCAAACCACCATCACCACCCTCATTTGATAACCGCATTACCCCACATATTGACGCCACGACCTAGAGTACCATCGCCTAACTATTGCGAAGAAAATGGTTCTATCTTTTGATGTACAAAAAATTTTGAATCCAAAATCTTTGTGTTATAATGAAAATTTAACAAATTTTTTAACGGTTCAAACCACCCACAAATTAGAGTTTGAGAGTGTCCAGAATGAACTAGCAAATTTTGACTTGCTCTGAAGGAGATGAGAAATGTGAAATACATGATCGTAGACTGAAGCTTACATACATGAAATTCAAGAATACATAGTTTTACAAATTGAACAACTCTTTATAAAACAATGCACTTTTTGTGTGTGTGTGTGTGTGTAAATGGCATCTTGCAGATCAAGTGATCAAGATGCAGAGTATACCATGATAAATGTGATCAGCATAGAACGACTGATTTCCCCCCTTTCTTCTCTTGAAATTCGTTGGCATCGTGGGCTTCCATTGAAGGAGGCAGAGGACACATGATTTGGCGCCTAAATAGTGCTTTGGTGGTGGAGTGGAAGGCGGTGATTATGTGGTGCTAAAATGACGGTGCTGGTGGAGGTGTAGTAGTCGTGGTGGAGTTGCATGTGGAGCTGTGGAGGAGTGATAGTCGTGGCGTGGAGGTGGTGGTAGGGTTAAATGAATGTAGAGGCAGTAGGGTTGAGGTGTGGTGTCAATGGTGGTAGAAGAGTGGAAGTGTTGGTGGTAGTGGTGGTGAAGTGATGTTGGTGGTTAAGTGAGGGTGGTGGAGGGGTGGTGGTGCTCAGATGATCTCTGTAGTTGTTTGCTTATACTACAAACTTTTCATAAATTAAACACTATTATTGTTATGATTGGATTTCGCCATCTTTTAATACTTTGAAAATTCTTTTTATCGATATATAATAGGTCTTTATCATATTTAAGATGAGGGAGATCTCTTTACTTAAATGATTTATGCTGTGTTTGGATTTGGATTTGAAATTTGTTTTGAAAAATAGTAAAGATAATAAGTGGAGAGAGATAGAGACAGAAATATTAAAAATAGGGGGAATCTAGGGATATTTTTTGAAAAATGCTTTTTGAAAACCAAAGAGAACAAGGCATTACTATTTACTTACTGAGGGTACATTGGTCACGTCGATTGTTCCACAAATAATTTAAGATTCAAACTACTTGGGTTAGAAAATAGACTTAACGAGGCTTTTTAACAGTTCAAATCTTGCAAAAATTGAAATTCAGAAGTGTTCGGGACAAACCCGCAAAATTTGAGCAATTGTGAAGCCTTAATAAGCCCCAGGCACAATACCATGCTCCCCAGGCGCAATCCCTTGTGCCCGGGCGCATCTTAGGAATTTTAAAACCAACCAAAGTTTGTGATCTTGCCACAGACACTCCCGAACTCCAATTTGGACATGCTTTGAACCGTTGAAAAGCTTGTTTAGCCTAATTTCTAACCTAATGTGTTTTACTCCAAACATATTTATACACCAAAAGATAGGTCAATTTTACCCTCAACAAGTCGAAAAGAAAGTTATTTAATTTTGAAAAAATCATTGAATCACACTTACTTTAAACCGGATTAAAACCTAATTTATATGGATAAAGAGTAATTCAAATTGGTAAAATGCAGTGAGATTGAACCATAAAAATAATTGATTTTGGTTTATCGAAAGCTGGACGAAAGTAGACTAATTCAAAGATTGTCGGAGTCACTAAAACTAAAACATGTTTTCATGCCCCTCCCCTGATTCTCTGTTCCATTCGGTACTTGCAATCCTAGTTCTAAGGCATTCGTTCATTTTTTAAGAGCTCCCAAAACTACAATTTGAAACTTATATCTTAAATCCGAACTTATATAGACACCTCAACTTGAAGCTTGACTTTGAGAAAGATCTTTAGGAAGTAACTTCGAACAGAAACGTGACTTGGCCTTTGAACTCGAAATAAAGGTTCAAAGGACATTGGATTAGGTCCCGTTTTTTCCAGTGACTAAGCAGGATAAGAATCTAAGTAGCCATTCTTTAGGTTTTGGACTTTTTGTCACGTAGACTACATTGGTGAGCATATTCACAATTGATGCTCAAATATCAGTACTTCTGCACCTAGGCTCGCCGCCACCTTCTATCCATTTCGTGATGAGAACGGACCAATCAGTGTTTCGTTTATATCTTTTTGAGGCTGTACATGACTCCAAGGATTTGTTGGGGATGCAGACAACTTTCAGAAACAGAGTTCAGTAACAAAGGTCCGTGACCAGCGCGGAGAGTTCCGCGATAGGCAGGCACGCGGTCAGGCTCGCGGCAAGTAGCGCGCGACAGACATGCTCGCGACCGAGACGGGTCGTGGGCCGCGGCCCAAGTTGGTTGGACGGGTCCAGCTGTCACTTAGGGTTTGCCTATAAATATAAGTTGCTGTATTCATTATTTCCTGAGCAGTTTGCACATAGAGAGAGAAAATTTCTAGAGGGTTTCTAGTGAGAGAGAGAGTGCAAGAGAAAACTTTTCTCAGAGAGGAAGGAGAAGACTTGTAATCTTTCGTTTTCTTTCGTTCATAGTGGACTGGTGTGGCTCCCGGGGACGTAGGCAAGTTGCCGAACCTCGTATATCTGTGTGTTCTGTTTTTCTGTTCCTCTTTCTCTTCCTTTTCTCTGGTTTGTTTTCTGTGACAATAGTATCCCAAGATCCTGTGTGTGTTTTGTTCGTTGCGAGTCTGAGCGCGAGGCTCCGATTTTCCCAACAGGATTACCCCAAGCTCTGCTGCAAGATATTTGTCAGAATGAGATAAAGCACCGAATATGCTCTCGTGTTGGTGTTTTATGACATCCGGTGAGCCATGGATGTGGGGAATCTTGTGGAACCACACAAAATGGCGAGTGTACGCTTCCTTCTCGTGATTGGTTTTAGTCTTCGTGCCATTGTGTGTGCTCACGTGCTCGTGCTTGGTTCGTTGCACAACAACACGTACTCCATGTGTCTACAGTTATGAAGGAAATAGTGAATGCGTTCAGGAGCTTGCCTTGGAGCCCGTCCAAATCATATTTGCAATTCTGTATGGTTGTGTTTTCCTATTATGATTCCTTTTTCCCATGCTGCAACGTAGGGTCTCGGTTTTCTTGGGATGTTTATTGAAAGAAGTAACAAGACCAACTAGAACGTGATGGCCCTAAATCACCGCAAACATAAATAGCATTTCGTAATGATGAGAACGTACCAATCATTGTTCCGTTTATATCTTTTTTAGGCTGTACATGAATCCAAGGATTCCTCCAAGCCCTACAGCAAGATATTTCAGGGAGTGAGATAAAGTACTGAATATGCTCTCGTGTTGGTTTTTTATAACATTAGGTGTGCCATAGAAAAATTGGTTTTTTTTGAAAGTAGACTTAACGAGCTTTTAAATGGTTCAAACCTTCCAAAAATTAGAGTTCGAGAGTGTCCGAGACAAACCCGCAAAGTTTGAGCAATTGTGGAAACTTAATGCGCCTCAGGCGCAATCCCTTGTGCCCCGGCGCATCTTAGAATTTCAAAACCAACCAAACTTTGTGATCTTGCACAGACACTTCCGAACTCCGATTCGGACATGGTTTGAACCATTGAAATTGGTGAGCATATATTCATCATTGATGCTCAAATATTAGTACTTCTATACCTGGGCTCGCCGCCACCTTGTATCCATTTCGTGATGAGAACGTACCAATTAGTGTTCCGTTTATATCTTTTCTGGGCTGTACATGAATCCAAAGATTACCCCAATCCCTGCTGCAAGATATTTGACAAAGTGAGATAAAGCACTGAATATGCTCTGTGTTGGTTTTTTATAACATTGGTGAGCATTGGAAAAATTGGTTTTTTTGAAAGTAGACTTAATGGGCTTTTTAACGGTTCAAACCTTGCCAAAATTGAAGTTCTAAAGTGTCCGGAACAAACCCGCAAAGTTTGAGTAATTGTAGAGCCTTAATGTGCCCTAGGCGCAATACCATGCTCCCCAGGCGCAATCCATTGCCCCGCATCTTAGGAATTTAAAAACCAACCAAACTTTGCGATCTTACAACAGACACTCCCGAATTCCTATTTAGACAAGTTTTGAACCATTGAAAAAGCTTGTCTAGCCTAATTTCTAACCTAATGAGTTTTACTCCTAAAATTTTTACACACCAAAAAATAGGTCAATTTTACCCTCAACAGGTTGAAAAGTAAGTTATTTTGAAAAAATCATTGAATCACACTTACGTTAATCCGGATTGAAACCTAATTTATATGGATAAATAGGCATTCAAATTGGTAAAATATGGGGTGATTGAACCATAAAAATAATAAATTTTGGTTTATCGAAAGCTGGACGAAAGTAAACTAATTCAAAGATTGTCGGAGCCACTAAGGCTAAAACATGTTTTCATACCCTTCCACCGATTCTCTGTTCCATCCGGTACTCGCATTCCTAGTTCTAAGGCATTTGTTTATTTCTTAAAAACTCCCGAAACTTCAATTTTGAAACTTATATCTTAAGTCCGAACCTATCTAGACACTTCAATTTGAAGCTTGACTTATAGAAAGACCATAACGAAGTAACTTCGAACAGAAACATGACTTGGCCTTGGAACTCGAAATAAAGGTTCAAAGGACATGGGATTAGGTCCCGTTTTTCTTAGTGACTAAGCAGGATAAGAATCTAAATAGCCATTCTTTGAGTTTTGAACTTTTAGTCACGTAGACTACAATGGTGAGCATATTCATGATTGATGCCCAAATATCAGTACTTCTACACCTGGGCTCGTCGCCAACTTGCATCCATTTCGTGATGAGAACATAACAATTGGTGTTCCGTTTATATCTTTTTTAGGCTATACATGAATCCAAGGATAACCCCAAGCCCCGCTGCAAGATATTTCACAGAGTGAGATAAAGCACTTAATATGCTCACGGGTTGGTGTTTTATAACATCGGGTGAGCATTGGAAAAATTGGTTTTTTTCGAAAGTAGACTTAACGAGCTTTTTAACAGTTCAAACCTTACCAATATGGGAGTTCGAGAGTGTCCAGGACAAACCTGCAAAGTTTGAACAATTGTAGACCCTTAATGTGCCCCAGGCGCAATACCATGCTCCCCAGGCGCAATCCATTGCGCCCGGGCGCATCTCGGGAATTTTAAAACCAATTAATTTTGCGATCTTGCCATAGACACTCCCGAACTCCGATTTGGACATGGTTTGAACCATTGAAAAGCTTGCCTTTCCTAATTTCTAACCAAATGTGTTTTACTCCAAAAACATTCGCACACCAAAAGATTGGTCAATTTTACCCTCAATAGGTTGAAAAGTAAGTTATTTTGAAAAAAGCATTGAATCACACTTACTTTAAACCAGATTGAAACCTAATTTATATGGATAAAGAGGCATTCAAATTGGAAAAATATGGTGAGATTGAACCATAAAAATTATAGATTTTGGTTTATCGAAAGCTGGACGAAAGTGTAGACACCCCATTCTGGACTATCCGGATCAACACGTTTGCGG
>BPLS01018918.1:0-24030 GCA_019656275.1 Rhododendron kiyosumense
CATACCACACCAAAACGGTACAATACCGTACAACAACATCCATAGGGTTCCATAACACACCAATTCGGTACAATACCGTACGGCAACATCCATAGGGTACCATACCACATAAAAACGGCACAATACTTTACGAAAACATCCATTGGGTACCATACCACATAAAAACGGTACAACACCGTACGACAACATCCATAGGGTACCATACCTCACCAAGACGGAACAGTACCGTACGACAACATACGTACGGGGCAACATCACAACAAAACGGCACAATACTCTACGACAACATCCACAGGGCACCATACCACACCAAAACGGTACAGTACCGTACGACAACATCCACAGGGTTCCCTAACACACAAAAACAGAACAATACCGTCCGACAACATCCATACGCGACCACACCACACCAAAACGGTGCATTACCGTACGACAGCATCCATAGGGTTCCATACCACACCAAAACGGCACAATACCTTACGACAAAATTCATAGGGTACCACACCACACCAAAACGGAATAATACCGTATGACAACATCCACAGGGTTCGATAACACACCAAAATGGTACAATACCGTACGGTAACATACATACGAGGTAACAACGCACCAAAATGGTCCAATACCGTACGACAACATCCATACGCGACCACATCACACCAAAACGGTGCAATACCATACGACAACATCCACAGGTTTCGATAACACCCCAATACGGTACAATACCGTACGGCAACATCCATAGGGTATCATACCACACCAAAACGGCACAATACCTCATGACAAAATCCATAGGGCACCATACCATACCAAAACGGTACAATACCGTACGGCAACATCCATTGGGTACCATACCACACCAAAACGGAACAATACCGTACGACAACATCCACAAGGTTCAATAACCCACCAAAATGGTACAATACCGTACCGCAACATACATACTGGGTGACACCACACCAAAACGGTACAATACTTTACAACAACATCCAAAGGGTACCATACCACACCAAAACGGTACAGTTTCGTACGACATCTTCCACAGGGTTCCCTAACACACCAAAACGGTACAATACCGTACGGCAACCTCCATACGCGACCACACCACACCAAAACAGAGCAATACCGTACGATAACATCCGTAGGGTACCATACCACACCAGGATGGAACAGTACCGTACGACAATATCCACAGGGTTCGATAACACCCCCAAATGGTAGAATAACGTACGGCAACATACGTACGGGGCAACACCACCACAAAACGGCACAAAACTGTATGACAACATTCAGAGGGTACCATACCACACCAAAACGGTACAGTACCGTACGACAACATCCACAGGGTTCCCTAACACACAAAAACGGAACAATACCGTACGACAACATCCATACGCGACCACAACACACTAAAACGGTGCAATACCGTACTACAACATCCATAGGGTACCATACCACACTAAAATGGTACAATATCATACGACAACATCCACAGGGTTCGATAACACACCAATACGGTACAATACCTTACGGCAACATCCAAAGGGTATCATACCACACCAAAACGGCACAATTCCTTACGACAACATCCATAGGATACCATACCATACCAAAACGGTACAATACCGTACGACAACATCCATAGGGTACCATACCACACCAAAACGGAACAATACCGTAGAACAACATCCACAAGGTTCAATAACACACCAAAATGGTACAATACCGTACCGTACCATACATACGGGGTAACACCACACCAAAACAGTACAATACTGTACGACAACATCCACAGGGTACTATACCACACCAAAACGGTACAGTACCATACGACAAATTCCACAGGGTTCTCTAACTCAACAAAACGGTACAATACCGTATGGCAACATCCATACGCGACCACACCACACCAAAACAGTGCAATACCGTACGACAACATCCATAGGGTAACATACACCACCAAGACGGAATAATACCGTACGACAACATCCACAGGGTTCGATAACGCACCAAAACGGTACAACAACGTACGGCAACATACGAACGGGGCAACACCACAACAAAACGGCACAATACATTACGATAACATCCACAGGGTACCATACCACACCAAAACGGTACAGTACCGTACGACAACATCCACAGGGCTCCCTAACACACAAAAACGGAACATTACCGTACGACAACATGCATAAGCGACCACACCACACCAAAACTGTGCAATACCGTACGACATCATCCATAGGGTATCATACCACACCAAATCGGTACAATACCATACGACAACATCCAAAGGGTTCGATAACACACCAATACTGTATAATACCGTACGACAACATCCATAGGGTGTCATACCACACCAAAACGGCACAATACCTCACGACAAAATCCATAGGGTACCATACCATACCAAAACGGTACAATACCGTACGACAAAATCCATAGGGTACCATACCACACCAAAACGGAACAATACCGTACGACAACATCCACAAGCTTCAATAACACACCAAAATGGTACAATACCGTACCGCAACATACATACGGGGTAACACCACACCAAAACGGTATAATACTGTACGACAACATCCACAGGGTTCCATACACACCAAAATGGTACAGTACCGTACGACAACTTCCACAGGGTACCCTAACACACCATAACGGTACAATACCGTACGGCAACAACCATACGCGACCACACCACACCAAAACAGTGCAATACCGTACGACAACATCCATAGGGACCATACCTCATCAAGACGGAACAGTACCGTACGACAACATCCACAGGGTTCAATAACAAACCAATATGGTACAATAACGTACGGCAACATACGTACGGGGCAACACCACAACAAAACGGCACAATACTTTATGACAACATCCACAGGTTACCAAACCACACCAAAACGGTACAGTACCGTCCGACAATATCCACAGGGTTCCCTAACACCCAATAATGGTACATTACAGTACGACAACATCCATACGCGACCACACCACACCAAAACGGTGCAATACCGTACGACAACATCCATAGGGTACCATACCACACCAAAACGGTACAATACCATACGACAACATCCACAGGGTTCAATAACACACCAATACGGTACAATACCGTACGGCAACATCTATAGGGTTTCATACCACACCAAAACGGCACAATACCTCACCACAAAATCCATAGGGTACCATACCATACCAAAACGGTACAATACCGTACGACAAAATCCATAGGGTACCATACCACAACAAAACGGAACAATACCGTACGACAACATCCACAAGGTTCAATAACACACCAAAATGGAACAATACCGTACCGCAACATACATAAGGGGTAACACCACACCAAAACGGTACAATACTGTACGAAAACATCCACAGGGTACCATACCATACCAAAACGGTACAGTACCGTACGACAACTTCCACAGGGTTCCCTAACACACCAAAACGTCACAATACCGTACGGCAACATCCATACGCGACCACACCACACAAAAACAGTGCAATACCGTACGACAACATCCGTAGGGTACCATACCACACCAAGACGGAACAGTACCGTACGACAACATCCACAGGGTTCGATAGCACACTCAAATGGTACAATAACGTACGGCAACATACGTACGGGGCAACACCACAACAAAACGGCACAATACTGTACGACAACATCCATAGGATACCATATAACACCAAAACGGAATAGTACCGTACGACAACATTCACAGGGTTCCCTAACACACAAAAACGAAACAATACCGTACTACAACATCCATAGGGTACCATACCACACTAGAATGATACAATACCATACGACAACATCCACAGGGTTCGATAACACACCAATACGGTACAATACCGTACGGCAACATCCATAGGGTATCATACCACACCAAAACGGCACAATACCTCACGACAAAATCCATAGGGTACCATACCACACCAAAACGGAACAATACCGTACGACAACATCCACATGGTTCAATAACACACCAAAATGGTACCATACCTTACCGCAACATACATACGGGGTAACACCGCACCAAATCGGTACAATACTGTACGACAACATCCACAGGGTACCATACACACCAAAATGGTACAGTACCGCACGACAACTTCCACAGGGTTCCCTAACACACCAAAACGGTACAATACCGTACGGCAATATCCATACGCGACCACACCACACCAAAACAGTGCAATACCGTACGACAACATCCGAAGGGTACCATACCACACCAAGACGGAACAGTACCGTACGACAATATACACCGGGTTCGATAACACACCAAAATGGTACAATAACGTACGGCAACATACGTACGGGGGAACACCACAACAAAACGGCACAATACTTTACGACAACATCCACAGGGTGCCATACCATACCAAAACGGTACAGTACCGTACGACAACATCCACAGGGTTCCCTAACACACAAAAACGGAACATTACAGTACGACAACATCCATACGCGACCACACCACACCAAAACGGTGCAAAAGCTTACGACAACATCCATAGGGTACCATACCACACCAAAACGGTACAATACCGTACGACAACATCAACAGTGTTCGATAACACACCAAAACGCTACAATACCGTACGGCAACATACATACAGGGCAACACCACACCAAAACGGTACAATACTGTACGAAACATCCATAGGGTACCATACCACACCAAAACGGTACAGTACCATATGACAACATCCACAGGGTTCCCTAACACACCAAAACGGTACAATACCGTACGACAACATCCATACCCGACCACACCACACCAAAACGGTGCAATACCGTACGACAACATCCATAGGGTACCATACCACCCAAAAACTGTACAATACTGTAGAACAACATCCATAGGGTGCCAAACCACACCAAAATGGTACAATACCGAACGGCAACATCCATAAGGGACCACACCACACCATACCAAAAAGGCACAATACCGAACGACAACATCCATTGGTTACCTTACCACACCAAAACGGTACAATACTTTACGACAACATCCATAGGGTACCATAGCACACCAAAACGGTACAATACCATACGACAACATCCACTGGGTTCCATAACACACCAATACGGTACAATACCATACGGCAACATCCATAGGGTACCATACCTCATAAAAACGGCACAATACCTTTCGATAACATCCATACGGTACCATATCATACCAAAACGGTACATTACCGTACGACAACATCCATAGGGTACCATATCACTCCAAGACGGAACAGTACCGTAGGACAACAGCCACAGGGTTCGATAACACACCCAAATGGTACATTACCGTACGGCAACATACACACGGGGTAACACCACACCAAAACGGTACAATACTGTACGACAACATCCACAGGGTACCAAACCACACCAAAACGGTACGGTACCGTACGACAACATCCACAGGGTTTCCTAACACACCAAAATGGAACAATACTGTACGACAACATCCATACGCGACCACACCACACCAAAACAGTGCAATACCGTACGACAACATCCATAGGGTACCATACAACACCCAAATGGCAAAATATCTTACGACAACATCCAAACGGTACCATACCACACCAAAATGGTACAATACCGTACAGCAACATCCATAGGGTGCCAAACCACGCCAAAACGATACAATACCGTATGACAACATCCATACGGAAGCACATCACACCAAACGGCACAATACCGAACGACAACATCCACAAGGTTCCATAACCCACCAATACGGTACAATACGGTACGGCTACATCCATAGGGTACCACACCACACTAAAACGGCAAAATACCATACTACAACATCCATAGGGTACCGTACCACACCAAAACGGTACAATACCGTACGACAACATCCACAGGGATCGATAACACACAAAAATGGTACAATACCGTACGGCAACATACATACGGGGCAACACCACACCAAAACGGTACAATACTGTACGACAACATCCACATGGTACCATACCACACCAAAATGGTACAGTACCGTATGACAACATCCAGAGGGTTCCCTAACACTCCAAAACGGTACAATATCGTACGGCGACATCCATACGCGACCACACCACACCAAAACGGTGCAATACCGTACGACAACATCCGTAGGATACCATACCACACCAAAACGGTACAATACCGCACGACAACATCCACAGGGTTCGATAACACACCAATACCGTACAATACCGTGCGGCAACATCCATACGGGACCGAACCACACCAAAACGGTACAATACCGTACGACAAAATCCATAGGGTACCATATCACACCGAAACGGCACAATACCTTACGACAAAATCCATAGGGAACCATACCACACCAAAACGGTACAATACCGTACGACAACATCCATAGGGTGCCATACCACAGCAAAACAGTACAATACCGTACGGAAACATCGCAACGCGACCACACCACACCAAAACGGTGCAATACCATACGACAACATCCATAGGGTACCATACGACACCAAAATGGTACATACCTTATGACAACATCCATAGGGTACCATATCACACCAAAACGGTACAATACCGTATGACAACATCCACAGGGTTCAATAACACACCAAAATAGTACAATACCGTACGGCAACATACATATGGGGCAACACCACATCAAAACGGTACAATACTGTACGACAACATCCACAGGGTTCCATAACACACCAATACGGTAAAAACCATATGGCAACATCCTTACGGGACCACACCAAAACGGTACAATGCCGTACGACAACATCCATAGGGTACCATACCGCACCAAAACGGTACAATACCGTAAGACAACGTCCATAGGGTACCGTACCACACCAAAACGGTATAATACCGTACGACAACATCCACAAGGTACCATACCACACCAAAACGGTATAGTACCGTACGACAACATCCACAGGGTTCCCTAACTCACCAAAACGGTACAACCCGTACGGCAACATCCATACGGAACCGCACCAAACCAAACAGTACAATACCGTAGGATAATATCCATAGGGTACCTTACCACACCAAAACGGTACAATACCTTACGACAATAGCCATAGGGTACCATACCACACCAAAACGGTACAATACCATACGACAACATCCACAGGGTTCCATAACACACCAACACGGTACAGTGCCGTACGGCAACATTCATAGGGCACCATACCACACCAAAACGGCACAATAGCTTACGACAACATCAATAGGGTACCATACCATACCAAAACGGTACAATACTGTACGACAACATCCATAGGGTACCATACAACACCAAAACGGAACAATCGCGTACGACAACATCCACAGGGTTCGATAACACACCAAAATGGGACAATACCAAACAGCAACATCCACAGGGTTCCCTAACACACCAAAACTGTACAATACCGTACGACAACATCCATACTCGACCACACCACACGAAAACGGTGCAATAACGTACGACAACATCCATAGGGTACCATATACCACACCAAAATGGCACAATACCTTACGACAACATCCAAAGGGTACCACACCACTCCAAAACGGTACAATACCGTACGACAACATCCATAGGGTGCCAAACCACACCAAAACGGTACAATACGATACGGCAACATCCATACGGGACCACACCACCCGAAAACTGCACAATACCGAACGACAACATCCATAGGGTACCTTACCTGTAACGCCCCGAATTTTGGGTACGTTAAATAAGACAATTTTGTGGAAATTTCAAATAGAGTCTGGCTCTTTATTTCAACATAACCTCCACAGGAGTACTTTTATTACAAAAGGAAGGGAAACTAAGGCTTCCTAACTACAGCTCCTCTTGCTTCTTCATCCTAGCCAGCTCCTCAGCTCCGAACGCCTCCAAGTGAACTTTTCATCTTGATCATCTACGAGGCCCGACATATTATACCAGCGTCATAATATGTCAGGGTCACCAAAAAAGCAACACCGTGAGCTACGAAAGCTCAATAGAGAAACCCCAACCCGCTAACCCATAACTTACAAACAAATGATCATAGAAATCAAACTAATAACGATAACATATCCACATTCTCGATCTAACGTTGGTGTCCAAGTTTTTCTTTCTTTCTCCTACGCGACTCGTCGTAGACCGTGTCAATCATTTTCATTTACAAAAACATCTTTCAAAATCATTTGCATTGGCTCCGTACCGCGGATAACCAAGCCACACACACACCCAACCTTTCAAAAATCATTTGACATTGGCTCTGTACCGCGGATAACCAAGCCACACACCCAACCTCGGTTCCGCCGTTCCGGGTTCCCGAGTATCCTCACAATGGTTCCGCCGCACCGGGTTCCCATTGGCACACATTGCATTGGCTCCTGTCCGCGGATAACCAAGCTATACCTCACCATGGTTCCGCCGGTCCGGTTTCCCATGGGAGTCAACCTCACAATGGTTCCGCTATTCCGGATTCCCATTGGAACACACACACACTTACGTAATACCCTCGAGATGGTCATTACGTAGTTTCGAAAATATTTTCCAACCGGGAAAACACAACTTCCTTGTTAACACACCCTAGGTGCCATGTTTCTACTTTTCTCGATTTTCGTGTCACGTTCTCATGCAAGACTTTGTGGTAGGACTTTACATACAAACATGCATTTCATAAGATCATTCCAACAAGATCATCCAACTCTAAGCTACATAACATGCTCGAAACATTTTGAAAATAAACCATGCATTTCCAACATTTAATAAAAGATAACCTTATCTACTTTTTAAAGTAATGATCAAAGTTGCTACTAAATAACTTTCTATTCTTAAACATATGATTTGAAACGATACTAGAGTTAGAAGGGAAAGATTAAACTACCTTGATCCGAAACTAGTCGGGGCTGAATAAGCAAGTTGGAAAATCCTACGGGCGGTGAAACTTCCGAATCTGGACCGAACTTCGGATGGCAGTAACTCGGTCAATCTTTGGCCGAATAGAGTTGTTCTTGGGTCGAAATCGAAGATCTCGAAACCCTCTACAACTTTCGTGAAGGAAGTTGATCCTAGAAACTACTTTAGGTAGGAGAAAAACGGTGATAAAGGAAAAGACAGCAACCTGTCTGGAAATAGAAATCCGAGAATTTCACTGAACTTTGGATGACAATATCTTTGTCATCTCTTAACCGATTGGGGTGGTTCTTGGGTCTAACTTCAAGGTCTCGAAGTGCTCTACAACTTTCCCGATGGAAGTTAGTTCTAACAACTACTCTAAGAAGGAGAAAACGGAGGATTTTCGAAGGGGCAGTAGGCTGCCTGGAAAATCAGAAATGGTTTCTAGAGAGAAGGAAGAGCAAATGCTTGAGTTGTGAGTTGAAATGCTTGGAATGGCCTTCTATTTATAGGCAAAGCTTGGCTCCCTCTCCTCTTCTCATTGGCCGGCCCCCCTCTCTCTCTCCTTTCCTCAATTTTGACACTTGGCAAGCAATCTTAATAGATCAAGGAATAACCCTAGGCTTGCATGGCAAGGATTTGATTCTTGGAAGACTTGGTGGGCAAGGAGAATAATTTGTACAAGATCTTGGTGTGAAACAAATCATGAGAGTACAATGGAGGTTAAGTCTTTTGGCTAGGAAGAATATTCACCAAGGATATGAAGTACAAAGAAGATCAAGAAGGTACAATCCTATCTTCTTCTTCCTTCCTCTCTCTCTCTCTCTCTCTCAAGTACACACACACATATATATACATGCATACAATGTTCAAGAAAACAATAAACAAAAGGAACTTTGTACTAGAGATCAAAGGGTTTTTAAAAGGGCAAGATTTTCCCATTAAAATATAAAATAGGAGTACTTAGGAAAATCTTAGGCTTTTAAATCTAAGGCACATACATAATAAAATATTGGTACTACCTCACATCGGTTATTAGGAAAAAGATTAAATTAATCAACCCATGTACTTGGGTGAAAGAACAACCTATTACCCATTGGGTAATAAATCCCCAAATTCCTTTTATCCAATGGACAATAGTAATTAGGTAACTTTTTTATTAAAATAATATGTACCTTGTCACATGGGGATTAAAAAGAAAGACCAAATTAATAACCCCATGTACTTTGGTTGAAAGATGAACCTTTTACCCAATGGATAATAACCACCCTAACTTTTATTATTCAATGGATAATAGTTGCTAGAGAGATTAAATATTAAAATAATCCAAAAAGGTACTTTAAAGTAATCAAAAATTTACTTTTTAATATTCTTAGTACTTTAACCAAGTATACATTTAATATAAACAAATGGGATTCTATTATCCAGTGGATAATAGTTCCCCTAACATTTATTGTCCAATGGACAAAGATTAAAACCAAAATAATTAAATGAAAAAAAATATTAAATTCTTAGTCTAGGGTTCAAAAGATTCAAAAGTTTCAATGAGGGGCAAAACGATCATTTTGCGGTTAGGGAAAGTAACTAGGTGGCTTGCTAGCTCGGTTTCTCCAACCGGATGGTTAGAAACTATCTAGGCTTGCTAAATATGACTAAAGTGCAAAGAAACGAAAATTGAAGGGCTAAAACGTAATTATGACAAACTTTGGAAATTAAAAACAAATCCAAGTAAATAAAAATAAAATTCAAATATTTAACGAAAATTTTAACGACCAAAAATCAGGGTCGTTACATTACCACACCAAAACGGTACAATACCTTACGACAACATCCATAGGGTACCATACCATACCGAAACGGTACAATACCATACGACAACATCCACAGGGTTCCATAACACAACAATACGGTACAATACCGTACGGCAACAACCATAGGGTACCATACCACACCAAAACGGCACAATACCTTACGACAACATCCATAGGGTACCATACCACACCAAAACGATACAATACCGTACGATAACATCCATAGGGTACCATGCCACACCAAAACGGCACAATACCGTACGACAACATTCACAGGGTTCGATAACACACCAAAATTGTACAATACCGTACGGCAACATACATACGCGGCAACACCACACCAAAACGATACAAATTGGACGACAACATCCACAGGGTACCATACCACACCAAAACGGTACAGTACCATATGACAACATCCACAAGGTTCCCTAACACACCAAAACGGTACAATACCGTACGACAACATCCATACGTGACCACACCACACCAAAACGGTGCAATACCGTGCGACAACATCCATAGGGTACCATACCATACCAAAACGGTACAATACTGTACGACAAATTCCACAGGGTTCGATAACACACCAATATGGCACAATACCGTACGGCAACATCCATACGGTACCACACCACGCCAAAACGGTACAATACCGTACGACAAAATCCATAGGGTACCATACCACCCCAAAACGGCACAATACCTTACGACAACATCCATAGGTTACCTTACCACACCAAAACGGTACAATACCGTACGACAACATCAACAGGGTTCAATAACACACCAATACGGTACAATACCGTACGGCAACATCCATTCGGGACCACACCACACCAAACCGGTACAATACCTTATGACAACATCCATAGGGTACCATACCACACCAAAACGGTACAATACCGTAGGACAACATTCAGAGGGTTCGATAACACACCAATATGGTACAATACCGTACGGCAACATCCATACGGGACCACACCACACCAAAACGGTACAATACCGTACGACAAAATCCATAGGGTACCATACCACACCAAAACGGCACAATACCTTACGACAACATCCATAGGGTACCATACCACACCAAAACGGTACAATACCGTACGACAACATCAATAGGGTGCCATACCACACCAAAACGGTAAAATACCGTACAGCAACATCCATACGGGACCACACCACACCAAAACGGTACAATACCGTACGACAACATCCATAGGGTTCCTTACCACACCAAAACGGTACAATACCATACGACAACATCCACAAGGTTCCATAACACACCAATACGGTACAATACCGAACGGCAACATCCGTAGGGTACCATACCACACCAAATGTAACGACCCTGATTTTTTGTCGTTAAAAAATTCGTTAAATATTTGAATTTTATTTTTATTACTTGGATTTACTTTTAAATTTCTATAATTTGTCAAAATTACGTTTTTGCCCTCCAAATTTATTTCTTGACGCTTTTGTCCTACTTGGCAAGCCTAGTTAGCTTCTAACCGGCTAGTTGGAGTAACTAAGCTAGGCAGCTATCTAGTTACTTTTCCCAAACTGCCAAATGACCGTTTTGCCCCTCGTGAACCTTTTGAACCCTATAATAAGAATTGATTGTTCTTTTTCTTTTAATTATTTTGGATTTATTTTTTGTCCATTGGACAACAAATGTTAGGGAAACTATTATCCATTGGATAATAGAACCCCATTTTTTTATATTAAATGTATATTTGGTTAAAGTACTAAGAATATTAAAAAATTAACTTTTTGATTACTTTAAAGTACCTTTTTGGATTATTTGAATATTTAATCTCCCTAGCAACTATTATCCATTGGATAATAAAAGTTAGGGTGGTTATTATCCATTGGGTAAAAGAGTTAGTCTTTCACCAAAGTACATGGCATGATTAATTTAATCTTTCCTTTTAAACCCATGTGACAAAGTACCTATTAGTTTTTAATGGATGTACTTAGTAGCCTTTAAACCCTAGGATTCTCTAAGTACCTTTGTTTATTTTATATTAGGATTTTGAACTACTTAGATCACATGGTACATATGTATATATTTTATAAGTACATGAGAGGTTAAAGTATTGCCTTAAGTACCATATGCCCAATTCTTTAGTTTATTAGGTAAATCTTAGTCTTTCTAGTCTTTTGATCTCTAGTACCAAAAGTACTATTATTTTAATTGTTTTCTTGTACATTGTATGCATATATATATATGTGTGTATGTACTTGAGAGAGAGGGAGAGAGAGAGGAGAGAGAGGCCGGAGAGAGAGAGAGAGAGAGAGAGAGAGAGAGAGAGAGAGAGGAAGGAAGGAAGGAAGAAAGAAGAAGAGATTTGGTTGTACCTTGCTTGATCTCCCTTGTACTTAAAATCCTTGGTTGTTACTCTTCCTAGCCAATATCTAACCTCCATGTACTTCTTTGATTTGTTTAACACAAAATCTTGTACAATTTATTTCTCCTTGCCCCCCAAGTCTTGCAAGATTTCCCAAGATCAAATCTTGGCACCAATCTAGCCATGCAAGCCTAGGATTTGCCTTTGATCTTCCAAGATTCATGCCATGTGTCAAAGTGAGACTTATGTCAAAGTGAGACTTAGAGAGAGAGAGAGGAGAGGGCCAAGGCTTTGCCTATAAATAGAAGGCCATTCCAAAGCTTGAACTCACACCTCAAAGCATTTGCTCTTCCTTCTCTCTAGAAATCTCGGATTTCCAGTTCCTGGCAGCCTACTGCCCTTCGGAAATCCTCATTTTCCTCCTGCTTAGAGTAGTTTTTAGAACCAACTTCCTTCGGGAAAGTTGTAGAGGACTTCGAAACCTTCAAGTTAGACCCAAGAACCACCCCAATCGGTTAAGAAATGACCAAGATATTGGCATCCGAAGTTCAGTAAAATTTCGGATTCCAAATTCCAGACAGCTTACTGTCTTTTGCTTTACCCCCATTTTTCTCCAACCTAAAGTTGTTTCTAGGATTAACTTCCTTCACAGGAGTTGTAGAGCAGTTCAAGAACTTCAATTTCGACCCAAGAATAATCATATTCGGCCAAAGGTTGACCGAGTTACTGCCATCCGAAGTTCGGTCCAGATTCGCGAGAAATTCCAACTAGCTTATTCGGCCCCGACTAGTTTCGGATCAAGGTAGGATACTCTCACCCTATCCCTATGTATATGTAAGATCTCGTATTCTTCCATTTTAAAGTGACTTATCTTTATTTACTTTCCATTTCAAGTATTTGTATTTTGATCTTTACGACGGTTATGAGCATGCATAGATTGCTTGTGTTACTTGTGATATATTATAGAGTTTGATGACCTTGTTAGAATGTTTCATGCTTACTCTAGTCCTACCACGGAGTCTTTGCATGTTAACGAGACACGAGAATCGAGAAAGTAGAAACATGACACCTAGGGTGTGGTTAAATGGGAAAAGTGTTCCGAGGACGGAAATATTTTTGAAACTACATAGTGACCGTTTTTGGTGGCATTATGTGTGTGTGTGTGTGTGTGTGTGTGTTCCGATGGGAATCCGGAATCGCGGAACCATTGTGAGGGTGTGTGCGTTCCCATGGGAAACCGGACCGGCGGAACCATGGTGAGGTATAGCTTGGTTATCCGCGGAGAGGAGCCAATTCAAATGTGTGCCAATGGGAACCCGGTGCGGCGGAACCATTGTGAGGATACTCGGGAACCCGAAACGGCGGAACCGAGGTTGGGTGTGTGGCTTGGTTATCCGCAGTACGGAGCCAATGTCAAATGATTTTGAAAAGATGGGTGTGTAGCTTGGTTATCCGCGGGACGGAGCCAATGCAAATGATTTTGAAAGATGTTTTTGTAAATGGAAATGATTGACACGGTCTACGACGAGTCTCGAAGGAGAAACAAAGAGAAACTTGGACACCAATGTTAGATCGAGAATGTGGATGTGTTATCGTTATTAGTTTGATTCCTATTATCGTTTGTTTGAAAGTTATGGGTTAGGGGGCATGGGATTATCCTATTGAGCGTTGTAGCTCATGGTGTTACCTTTGGTGACCCTGACATATTATATCGGTGGCGACGCTGGTATAATGTGTCAGATTTTGTAGATGAACAGGGTGAGCTGTACACCTTGGAGGCGTTCGGAGCCGAGGAGCTCGCTAGGATGGAGAAGCAAGAGGAGCTGTAGTTAAGAAACCCTAGTTATCCCTCTCTTTTGTAATATTGAACTCTTGTGGGAGTTTTGATGTAATAACCAGCTAGACTCGCTTCATTTTTATAATAAACGTTTATTTACCGTACCCTAATTTTGGGGGCGTTACACCAAAACGGCATAATACCTAACGACAACAACCATAGGGTACCATAGCACCCCGAAACGGTACAATACCATACGACAACATCCACAGGGTTCCATAACACACCAATACGGTACAATACCGTACCGCAACATCCATAGGGTACCATACCACACCAAAACGGCACAATACCATACGACAACATCCATAGGGTACCATAGCACGCCGAAACGGTACAATACCATACGACAACATCAACAGGGTTCCATAACACACCAATACGGTACAATACCGTACGGCAACATCCATAGGGTACCATACCACACCAAAACGGCACAATACCTTACGACAACATGCATAGGGTACCATACCATACAAAAACGGTATAATACCGTACGACAACATCCATAGGGTACCATACCACACCAAAACGGAACAATACCGTACGACAACATCCACAGGGTTCGATAACACAACAAAATGGTACAATACCGTACGGCAACATACATACGGGCCAACACCACACCAAAAGGGAACAATACTTTACGACAACATCCACAGGGTACCATACCACACAAAAACGGTATAGTACCGTACGACAACATCCACAGGGTTCCCTAACACACCAAAACCGTACAATACCGTAAGGGAACATCCATACGCGACAACACCACACCAAAACGGTGCAATACCGTACGACAACATCCATAGGATACCATACCACACCAAAACGGCACAATACCTTACAACAACATCCAAAGGATACCATACCACACCAAAACGGTACAATACCGTACAACAACATCCATAGGGTGCCAAACCACACCAAAATGATACAATACCATACGGAAACATCCATACGGGACCACACCACACCGAAACGGCACAATACCGAACGACAACATCCATAGGGTACCAGACCACACCAAAACGGTACAATACCTAACGACAACATCCATAGGGTTCCATACCACGCCGAAACGGTACAATACTATACGACGACATCCACAGGGTTCCATAACACACCAAAACGGTACAATACCGTACAACAACATCCATACGCGACCACACCACATCAAAACGGTGCAATACCGTACGACAACATCCACAGGGTACCATACCACACCAAAACGGTACAGTACCGTACGACAACAACCACTGGGTTCGCTAACACACCAAAACGGTAAAACACCGTATGGCAACATCCATACGCGACCACACCACACCTAATTGGTGCAATACCGTACGACAACATCCATAGGGTACCATACGACACCAAAACAGTACAATACTATACGACAACATCCATAGGGTACCATACCACTCCAAAATGGTACAATCCCGTACGACCACATCCACAGTGTTCCTTAACACACCAATACGGTATAATACCGTACGGCAACATCCATACGGGACAACACCACACCAAAACTGTACAATACCGTACGACAACATCCACAGGTTACCAGACCACACCAAAACAGTACAGTACTGTACGACAACATCCACTTGGTTCCCTAACACACCAAAACGGTACAATACCGTATAGCAACATCCATACGCGACCACACCACACCAAAACGGTACAATACCGTATGATAACATCCACAGGGTACCATACCACACCAAAACGGTACAGAACCGTACGACAACATCCATAAGGTTCCCTAGCACACCAAAACGGTACGATACCGTACAACAACATCCACACCAAAACGGTACCCTGTGGATGCCGTACAATACCCTGTGAATGTTGTCGTACGGTATTGTACCGTTTTGGTGGGGTATGCTACTATATGGTTTTTATCGTACGGTATTGTACCGTTTTGGTGTGGTGTTACCCCGTATGTATGTTGCCGTTCGGTATTGTTCCATTTTGGTGTCTTATCGAACAGTGTGGATATCGTCGTACGGTATTGCACCGTTTTGGGGTGGTATGGTACCTTCTGGATATTGTCTTTCGGTATTGTACCATTTTGGTGTGGTATGGTACCCTATGGATGTTGTCGTACGATATTGTACCGTTTTGGTGTGGTGTGCTCCCGTATGGATTTTGCCGTACGGTATTGTAACGTTTTGGTGTGGTGTGGTCCCGTGTGGAATTTGCCGTATAGTATTGTACCGTTTTGGTGTGGTGTGGTCCCATATGGAATTGTCGTACGGTATTGTACCGTTTTGGTGTGGTATGGTCCCCTATGGATGTTGTCATACGGCATTGTATCGTTTTGGTGTGGTGTGGTCCCGTATGGATGTCGTACGGCGTTTTACCGTTTTGGTGAGTTATGGAACCCTATGGATGTTGTCGTAAGGTATTGTGCCGTTTTGGTGTGGTATGGTACCCTATGGATGTTGTCGTACGGTATTGTACCGTATTGGTGTGTTATGGAACCCTGTGAATGTTGTCATACGGTATTGTACCGTTTCGGTGTGGTATGGTCCCTATGGATATTGTCGTACGGTATTGTAATGTTTTGGTGTGTTGTGGTCTCGTATGGATGTCGTACGGTATTATACCGTTTTGGTGTGTTATGGAACCCTTTGGATGTTGTCGGACGGTATTATACCATTTTGGTGTGGTATGGTGCCTTGTGGAAGTTGTCGTACGGTATTGTACCGTTTTGGGGTGGTGTGGTCCCGTAAGGATGTTGCTGTAACGTATTGTACCGTTTTGGTGAGGTGTGGTCCCGTAAAATTGTTGCCTTACGGAATTGTACCGTTTTGGTGTGGTGTGGTCCCGTTTGGAATTTGCCGTACGGTATTATACCGTTTTGAGGTGGTATGGTACCCTATGGATGTTGTCGTAAGGTATTGTACCGTTTTGGTGTCCTATGATACCCTATGTATGTTGTCGTACGGTATTGCACCGTTTTGGTGTGGCGTGGTCACGAATGGATGTTGCCGTACGGTATTTTACCGTTTTGGTGTGGTATGAAACCCTGTGAATGTTGTCGTAAGGTATTGTTCCGTTTTGGTGTGATATGGTACCCTATGGATGTTGTCGCACAGTATTGTACAATTTTGGTGTGGTGTGGTCTCGTATGGATTTTGTCGTACGGTATTTTTCCGATTTGATTTGGTATGGTACCCTATGGATGTTATCGCACGATATTGTACCGTTTTGGTGTGGTATGGTACCCTATGGATGTTGTCGTCCGGTATTGTACCGTTTTGGTGTGGTGTGGTCCCGTATGGATGTTGCCGTACGGTATTGTACCGTATTGGTGTGTTATCGAACCTTGTGGATGTTCTCGTACGGTATTGTACCGTTTTGGTGTGGTATGGTACCCTGTGGATGTTGTCGTACAGTATTGTACCGTTTTGGTGTGGTGTTGCCCCGTATGTATGTTGCCGTTCGGTATTGTTCCATTTTGGTCTGTTATCGAACACTGTGGATGTCGTCGTACGGTATTGCACCGTTTTGGGGTGGTATGGTATCCTTTGGAAGTTGTCGTTCGGTATTGTACCGTTTTGGTGTGGTATGGTACCCTATGGATTTCATTGTACGATATTGTACCATTTTGGTGTGGTGTGCTCCCGTATGTATTTTGCCGTACGGTATTGTACCGTTTTGGTGTGGTGTGATCCCGTATGGAATTGCCGCACGGTACAATACCGTACGGCAACATCCATACGAGACCACACCTCACCAAAACGGTACAATACCATACGACAACATCCACTGGGTACCATATCACACCGAAACGGTACTGTACCATACGAAAACATTCAGAGGGTTCCCTAACACACCAAAACGGTACAATACCGTACGGCAACATCCATACGGGACCACACCGCACCAAAACGGTACAATACCGTACGACGACATCCATAGGGTACCTAACCACACCAAAACAGTACAATATCTTACGACAACTTCCATAGGGTGCCATACCACACCAAAATGGTAAAATACCGTACGACAACATCCACAGCGTTCCATAACACACCAATACGGTACAATACCGTACGGCCAATTCCATATGGGTCCACACCACACCAAAATGGTACAATAACGTACGGCAAAATCCATATGGGAGCACACCACACCAACACGGTACAATATCGTACGACAACATCCATAGGATACGATACCACACCGAAACGGTACAATACCGTATGACAACCTACAGAGAGTACCATACTTCCCCAAAACGGTACTATACCGTACGACAACATCCACAGGGTCCGATAACACACCAAAATGGTACAATATGGAACGGCAACATACATACGGGGCAACACCACACCAAAACGGTGCAATACCGTACGACAACAACCATAGGGTACGATACCACACCAAAACGGTACAATACCATACGACAACAACCATAGGGTACGATACCACACCAAAACGGTACAATACCGTACGACAACATCCATAGGGTACCATACCACACCAAAACGGTACAATACCGTATGACAACATCCACAGGGTTCCATAACACCATACCACACAAAAACGGTACAATACTGTACGACAACATCCACAGGGTTCCATAACACACAAAAACGGTACAATACCGTACGGCAACATTTTTACGAGACCACACCACACCCAAACGGTACAATACCGTACGGCAACATTTTAACGGGATTACACCACACCAGAACAATACAATACCGTACAGCAACATCCTTATGGGACCACACCAAACCAAAACGGTACAATACCGTACGACAACTTCCACAAGGTACCATACCACACCAAAATGGTACAATACCGTACGACAACATCCACAGGGTTCCATCACAAACCAAAACGGTACAATACCGTACGACATCCAAACGGGACCACACCACGCCAAAACGGTACAACACCGTACGACAACATCCATAGGGGACCATACCACACCAAAACGGTACAATGCCGTACGACAACATTCACACGGTTCCATAACACTCCAATACTGTACAATACCGAACGACAACATTTACCACATCAAAACGGCACAATATCTTACGACAACATCCATAGGGTACCATACCACACGAAAATGGTACAATACCGTACGACAACATCCATAGGGTACCATACCACACTAAATCGGTACAATACCATGCGATAACATCCATAGGGTACCATACCACACCAAAATGGTACAATACCGTACGACAACGTCCACAGGGTTCCATAACTCACCAAAACGGTATAATGCCGTACGACATCTATACGGGACCACACTACACCAAAACGATACAATACCGTACGACAACATTCATAGGGGACCATGACAGACCAAAACGGTACAATACCGTACGACAACATTCACAGGGTTCCATAACACACGAATACGGTACAATACCGTACGACAACATTCATAGGGTACCATACCACACCAAAATGGCACAATACCTTAGGACAACATTCATAGGGTACCATACCACACTAAAACGGTATAATACCATACGACTACATCCAAAGGGTACCATACCACACCAAAATGGTACAGTATCGTACAACAACATCCACAAGGTTCCCTAACACTCCAAAACGGTACAATACTGTACGGTAACATCCATACGGGACCACACCACACCAAAATGGTACAATACCGTACGACAACATCCATAGGGTACCTTACCACACCAACACGGTAAAATACCTTACGACAACTTCCATAGGGTACCATACCACACCGAAATGGTACATAATCATACGACAACATCCACAGGGTTCCATAACACACCAAAACTCTAGAGAGATCAATCGATATTCCCTACCAAAACTCTGGAGGCCCAGCGCAGCAGCAGAACATGGTAAAGCAGCCCATGGGAGCACAGCAAGGCGCTGGAGGGCGTATCTTTGCGCTGCAAACCGAGGAACAATAGTTGGATCCCTCTGTGATCCGAGGTACGTTACTGTTATATAGTACTTGCGTACAAACTTTGTTTGACTCTGGTGCATCACATTCGTTCATATATACTGCTTGCGTAACTGATCTAGCACTAGAAACAAAACCCCTAAGTAAGAGTACAAGTGTAATATCGCCATTGGGGGGAAGTATAGCTGTTAGTCTAGTGTGTAGAGGGTGCGAGATAGAAGTAGCATATCTACGCCTGACCTGCGATCTCCGAGTAATCGACATGGCGGATTTCGTCGTTATCCTTGGAATGGATTGGCTATCGGCTCATCGAGCAGTCATAGATTGTCACCAGAAGACTATGACGGCTTACACCGCTGAAGGGACTCGTATCCGTTTTAAGGGGGATAAAGAAACGACGAGTTCGATGACAAAGAGATCTAGGTGGAAGAATCAACTGTTTGGATGGCTAGCCAGTCTCCAAATGGAAGAAACCGACAGGATGGAACTGGGATTGCCACACATCGTTTGCGAGTACGCCGATGTTTTCCCAGAAGAACTTCCTGGTTTACCACCTCAAAGGGAGATAGATTTCTCCATAGAACTTCAACCAGGTACCGCTCCAATTTCGATGGCCCCGTATCGAATGGCCCCTGCCGAATTGAGAGAGCTCAAGACTCAGTTGCAAGAACTGCTGGACAAGAGATTTATCAAACCAAGCACATCGCCTTGGGGAGCGCCAGCTTTGTTCGTGAAGAAGAAAGAAGGAACGCTTCGGTTATGTATCGACTATAGGAAGCTGAACCAAGTCACAATCAAGAACCGATATCCGTTGCCTAGGATCGATGACCTGTTTGATCAATTGAGAGGAGCAACTTGCTTTTCCAAAATTGATCTCCGATCAGGCTATCATCAGCTAAGGATTCGGGATGAGGATATTGCCAAGATGGCCTTCCGCACTAGATACGGACACTACGAGTTTGTAGTAATGCCATTTGGACTGACCAATGCTCCAGCAGTATTCATGTGTCTCATGAACAAGATCTTTCAACCCTACTTAGATAAGTTTGTAGTGGTGTTCATTGATGACATCTTGATTTACTCTGCCAGCAAGGAGGAGCACGAAGAACATCTTCGGATGGCACTACAAATACTCTGAGATAACCAACTCTATGCCAAGGCCAGCAAATGCGAATTTTGGCTTGAAGTGGTTAAGTTCTTGGGACACTTAGTATCCAAGGATGGAATCGCTGTGGACGAAAGCAAGGTCGAAGCAGTGCTGAAGTGGAAACAGCCGACCTCTGTGTTTGAAATCAGGAGTTTTCTAGGATTGGCTAGTTATTACCGAAGATTCATACCGGACTTCTCAATCTTAGCTAAACCAATGACCAAGCTACCTCAGAAAGGAGTGAAGCTGGATTGGAATGAAGCCTGTGAGAAATCTTTCCAAGAGTTGAAAAAGAGGCTGACCAGTGCACCGATTCTCATCATTCTTGAGCGTGGTATAGATTATACTGTCTACTGTGACGCGTCAAGAGATGGCTTAGGATGTGTGTTGATGCAAAATGGAAAGGTCGTAGCTTACGGATCTCGACAACTCCGACCGTATGAGAAGAACTACCCCACCCACGACTTAGAATTGGCTGCAGTAGTATTCGCTCTCAAGTCTTGGCGTTACTATCTGTGGGGAGAACAATTCGAAGTTTTTACCGACCACAAGAGTCTCAAGTACCTTTTCACTCAGAAGGAGTTGAACTTGAGACTGCGTCAATGGATGGAGTACTTGGAGGACTACAAGTTTACCTTGCAGAATCACCCCGGCAAAGCTAACGTGGTAGCTGACGCTCTTAGTCGAAAGGAAAAAGCACAGAAGGTCAAGACTGCCATCAAGGAATGGGAGATGGTAGATACTCTCAACGAGTTCAATTACGCCCATCGTTAGAAAACGGGAATGCTCGATTGTACGCTCTAATTGCGGAGCCAGCACTTCATCAAGAAATCTTACTAGCCCAAACCGTCGAGCAGAATTGTGAATTCGTCCGGCATCGAATTCGAGAAGGAAAGGCAGTGCCAGGATGGACTATCGAGGAGAATAACAGTCTGAGATTTAAAGGAAAGGTATTCGTGCCTAATGTTAGAACCCTTCGAGAAGATGTACTCTGAGAAGCTCACCATTCGAACTTCGCAATTCACCCTGGCGGTACAAAGATGTATCATGATCTGCGAAGAACGTACTGGTGGGAAGGAATGAAGAAGGATGTAGCACGGTTCGTATCCACCTGTTTGGTGTGTCAACAAGTCAAGGCCGAGTATCAGAAACCTGGAGGAAACCTTCAACCTTTGCCAATACCGACTTGGAAGTGGGAGCACATCTCAATGGACTTCGTCACTGGATTACCAAGATCTGCCAAGTCCAATACTGCTATTTGGGTGATTGTGGATCGACTCACCAAGTCTGCACACTTTCTGCCTGTCAAGATGACAGAAAACGTGGAGCAACTAAGCCTGTTGTACATTCGAGAGATCGTATGCCTCCATGGAGTACCGATCTCGATAGTGTCTGACAGAGACCCACGTTTTGTGTCACACTTTTGGAAAGGGTTGCAGAAAGCATTGGAAACAGACATAAGGCTTAGCACGGCCTTCCACCCACAAACAGACGGACAAACGGAGAGGACTATTCAGACTCTGGAGGATATGCGGAGAGCCTGCGCCTTGGATTTCTCTGGGAACTGGGAGCAGCACTTACCGTTGGTGGAGTTCGCCTACAACAACAGTTATCAAGCAAGCATCGGGATGGCACCGTACGAAGCTCTATATGGTCGACCCTATCGATCGCCAGTCTGCTGGACAGATGCCGGAGAGACGGGATTGATCGGGCCTGACATAGTGCGAGATACCACGGAGAAGGTCAAAACCATCAGGCAAAGGATACATACTGCTCAAAGCCGACAGAAGAGTTATGCGGACAAGAGAAGCCGACCGTTAACCTTCGCCGTGGGAGATCATGTGTTCTTGAAGATCAGACCAAAGAAAGGAGTCATCAGATTTGGAAAGAAGGGAAAGCTGTCCCCGCGCTACATCGGACCATTCGACATTGTGGAGAGGATTGGAAAGGTTGCTTATCGCTTGGCACTACCACCCCAGCTGGATCGAGTGCATAACGTGTTCACGTGTCCATGCTTCGCAAGTATCTAGCATTGCCCACTCACGTTCTCAACTGGGAGGATATTTCCATCGAGGA
>BPLS01018923.1:0-10312 GCA_019656275.1 Rhododendron kiyosumense
TCCAGCCCACTTCATGGGATTGTTTCACTGTCAAAACTCAAAAGGCCCATGGATCTTCCATTGCATGATCCGTTAGAAACTTCACTTCTCTAGTCCAAATTTTTTTTTTTTTTTTGGACAGCTCTCTAGTCCAAATCTTGGTTACCTTCCTTTTGTTTTTTTCCCTCAAAGCAAATCTTGGAGATGATCAAAATCTGTCTGATGATATGTCCCCTGGAGATATATTTACAAGACGGAAGATGCTACAGGACTCTTGTCTGGGGATACCCGACAAAAATGGCATAATTCAAATAAAAATGGCATAACATGCCAAGCCATTGTTCAAAAATGGCATAATATATTACGTCATTTTTCAAAAAAATTCAAAAATGGCATAACAATTCGCAAATGGACATAACACTATGGTGTCCTCTAGACAAAGTTACTATTCATTTGTTACGGTGTCCCCCCCAAATGTCATAACTCACACAAATGGGCATAACCAGAGGCATAAAGGGAGGACACCGTAAGAGGAGACAAGGGGATACCCAAGTCATTCCCTTAGAAGACATCAAATCATCAATGGTCAATTTAAATGCACTCTTTTACAAATTCTCTAATGACAGAATTGACTGTTCGTTTTTCTCTCTTTTTTATTTGCCATAAGTAGCTTTAGGATGATGATATGGTGTCTCTGGTCATTTTGGGGACACTGTAATTTTTGGCATAATTTCACCATTATGAGCATAACTAAAATCTATTACAAGCATAACAAAACCCAAACAAGGCATAACTAAGGAATATCTAAAAAACCAATTAAGGCATAACCAGATTCAACCAAAGCATAACAAACAAGTTATGCCTTGTTATGATTTTGTTATGCCTATAATGTGTTTTAGTTATGCTCATAATGATAGGTTATGCCAAAAATTACGGTGTCTTCAAAATGATCGGACACAAAGGGTATCGATACGAGTCTATCAACTCGATTCTAAAGGATGATGCTATGGTGTCCCCGGTCATTTTGGGGACACCGTGATTTTTGGCATAATTTCACAATTATGAGCATAACTAAAACCCATTATAAGCATAATCGAACCCAAACAAGATATAACCAAGGAATATCCAAAAAATCAACCAAGGCATAACTAAATCCAACCAAGGCATAACAAACAAGTTATGCCTTACTATTGTGAGCATATACCGACCGTTTAATAAGATGTTTTATAACCAAAACCTATTATGAGCATAACCAAAACCATTATGAGCATAACAAACAAGTTATGCCTTACTATTGTGAGCATATACCGACAGTTTAATAAGATGTTTTATAACCAAAACCTATTATGAGCATAACCAAAACCATTATGAGCATAACAGAATCATAGTAAGGCATAACTTGTTTGTTATGCCTTAGTTGATTTTTTGGATATTCCTTCGTCATACCTTATTTGGGTTCGATTATACTTGTAATAAGTTTTAGTTATGCTCATAATAGTGACATCCTTTCCTATAAGGGTGTTATATCAAGGTGTCGATGCAGGTCTATCCACTCGATTCTAAAACATCTTATTTTAACTGTCGGTACGTGATTATTGGACTTCCTATAGGAGTGTTATATCATTTAGTTCTCTTTGATAGAATTATTTGCCCCTTTTTTTTTTTCACTTAAACAAACGAGTATATATACATGCTGCAGATTTGAGCGATCCAAAGCAAAAAGTTTGTTGGGCAATAGGGTGGGTTGGCCCATACCACATCAACATCTGATCCATAACACTTGAACCAGCCCATCAACACATGGTTCATCAATTCCCCACATCTTTCTAGGTAGCCAATTCCTTCACACCAGAGCCGGCGCCGGGTACATCAAATGAGATGGCTTTTCTGCCGTTTGGGGGTGAAATTGCAAGGGGTGCAGTTCACCCCTTTGCATCCCGATATCGGCTGTGATTTTGTAATCCAAATCGTTCATATTTTAGACCTCGTCAAAATGCTTGTTGTGACAAAAAATTAGTTAAATCCGACATCTTCTATAAGTCTATAATCCGAATCGATTTTGATCGGTAAACTGGGTTCCATGCACACTGAATCAAAACCCATAGAAACCCAATTTCTGCATTCCAATGTGTTCGGATTAAGTACATATAGATGTCGGATTTAACTATTTTTTGGTCATGACAAGCATCTCGACAATATCTAAAATATGAACGATTTGGATTACAAAATTACGACCAATATTGGAATGCAAATGGGTGAATTGCACCCCTGCAGTTTCACCCCCAAACGGCAGAGAAGCCATCTCCAACATCAAAATAAGCTTTGTAAATCCAAACAAAAAAATTAAAAAAATAACAAGACAAAAATAGGGCAACCTGGCCCGTAGGCCCCCACCATGGGAAGTTATTGTATTTGAATCGTATCGTGTTAATCAAAAGCCCTAAAATTAGGAGTTACATTTTTATTTTGATTTTATGATATAATTCAAATTAAAAGCATATTGTAACTTTGATTTTTTTTTTCTCAACTTGTACGTAATTTATTTTTTATAACTGTTGGGTGGGTCCCTCCTAATTGGTGGGTCCACAAGAGGGCTTATTTATTAAGTCCAAAAAGACATGGGGTTATCTTGCTATTCTTGGAATTGCAAAGGGAGAACTTGTAATTTCTTTATGGAATTACAAAGAAAATCAGGAGACTTTTTTAGTCTCAAAAAGTACTGCTGCTGCCGTAACTTTTCGAGAGATACAGAGAGTTCCAGAGAGCTGCCGAGAAAAGTGAGGGTTTTGCTTCTTAGTTCAAGCCAAGATCGGACCACCGTTGCTACTCCGATTTTGATGAGATTCTGGTATGTTCTTCACCTCATTAAGCTCTAAGTGTTGATCGGAGCGGATTGTGGAGTTTCTCTCGGCATCTAGGAGTTTGGGATATTCACATTTGGTGAGACCTAAACTTGTATTTTGTTGAAATCCACCTTAGGGTGATGTTTGTATACCTCTAGTAGCTTGCTAGGGAAGAACTCTTTTAACCCCATTATCATTATAGTGGAAGATTTGGAATCGATTACGCTCCCGTGAACGTACCTCTAATTTAGGGGGAACCACGTAAAAATTCTGGTGTCTCGTGGTTTGCTTGTTATTGCTTATTTACTTTTCGGCTCCTACATTGATCGTTGTTGGTTATTGTGGTTGTAATAATTTAGCCTAATCTCTATTTGCACAAGGAGGGAAAAATATTTGTAGTGTTTCGGGTAGTTTAACAACTTAATAGTAAGTGAACAACCAAACTTGAGGTCAGGCTTAGACAACTCGAACATTAAAAGCCGGCACTGCCTCACACTTGTGATGTAGAGCAAAACCACCATGTGATGTAGAGCAAAACCACCATGGCTGTACCCTAATAATTAATGCTTAACTCATACATGATTTGAATAGTCAAAAGGTACAAAGTTCAAGTTGTGATGTCCACATCATCTTGCGAAATTTAACTTCCCCTAGTCCTTAGTGAAGTAGTAGAAATGTATGGGCCGTTGATCCCTAACGAGGGCCCGGCTTGTAGCTAGAGTCTTTGCTCAAGCTCGGAAGAGATTACTATACCCGATTGCTCCCTCATCCACTCTTAGTGAAGTAGCAGCTCGTGAGTCTTTACTCAAGCTCATAAGAGATTACTATAACTGATACGGGAAATTTAACTGTGATCCCCTAGCCCTTAGTGAAGCAGTAGAAATTAATGTATGGGCCATTGATCCCTAACGAGGGCCCGGCTTGTAGCTAGAGTCTTTACTCAATCTCGGAAGAGATTACTACAACCGATTCTAGGGCTGGAAGAGTCTTTTATAATCCGTCCAAAATAGTTTTGAACAGTGAGATTGAGATTGGTGAAGGAAGTGGTGAAACAGAACGATGAGAGTAGATTTTCTGGTGAAAAAAAAAAAAAAACATAGAGAGCAAAAGACAGCTAGCAAGCATTGTCTGTTGTTTTAATTGCCACTGTTCTTTTTTCTGTCCACAGGGCGGTAATTAAACAGACTTCTAATCAACAGCTAAGCTACGTGTTGAGTTGATCATCGATGTCGATTGTTTTGACTTGAGAGATTCTTTCTGTTCTTCATTCTTGTGGCTCTCTTTGGTCTCTTCCCCCAGCCCCCAGGACCCATGGCTGAGAAATTCAACACAAATCGATCAATTTCCAGCTCGTCCAGCTTTCAGTTCTGGGAGTAATTGTCTTATAGACAGCCATTCGGAATTTTAGGGGAATCGCTTATTTGTCAAAAGTATGAAAAGTAGTAGTGCTTTTGGATGGAGGGGTCGGCCTGTTTTGAGCCTTTTTGGAACCATTCATTTGTCGAGCTCGTTAAGAAATGATATCCATTTATATTCGATAAACATGAGAAGTCCCTACTATATGAGCTCATTAGAGAGACAGAAGAGGAGCTTATTCCTTCGTCAAAACGTTTTGTGAGTTTCCACTTAATTTTTTTTTTTTCAGATTAATGACAATAGATATTTTCACTAAATTGTGAGGAGAATGATTTTTCTAAAAATTCGTACAAACTAATTCTATCATTATTGTACAGTTGGGAAATCCTGCAATCCATTGTGATAATGATAATGATGCATTATTGTTGTACGGTAGGGGCCGGCCTGATAGATTCTTTATGTCTGCTCTTTCAAAAGTGAGCGAATTGCATGTAGCGCAGGGGCTTATATTACAGCCATGTTAACAGTGACATCTGACATGGAATTTGAAAGAGATTGAACCGGATCAATACTATGAGAAATTTCAGTGCATGGTGGGGCACGGCCATGTGGTGCCGAGCATACATTTAGGCCGTTTAAACGTGTTTTGGACGGTTTAGATCTGTTTAGGTTTGAGGGGGTGTTTTGATAACTTTACACTAAAAAATTACCCAAACAAATCTAGACTGTCCAAAATACGTTTGGACAGCCGAGATTGTACTTAGCACGACGTGACCCGTGCCCACCCGGCACTGAAAAACTTCTCCAATACTATAGATGTGGTGCAAAAACATCAACTTCTATGTGAAAAAAACAATTCATGCACGTAATGAAAGATTGCGTGCATCGAGAGGCCATATGTGCTCCTTTCCGGATCGGCAACTTCCACTGCCCAAGGAACACTACAACACGAATGGCCTATAGCGAGGAAATATGGCGAGGAAAACGAATTTCCTTGCTAAAAGTATCTTATTTGCGAGGAAATTCAATTTCGTCGCCTTTTCTAGCGAGGAAACAAATTTCCTCGCCAAAAAGCCTATTTTAGCGAGGAAAATAGTTTTCCTCGCAAAAAGGTTACATTTAGCGAGGGAAATAGATTTTCCTCGCTAAATGTAACCTTTTTGCGAGAAAATATTTTTCCTCGCCAAATGTAACTTTTCGATGAGAAAATATTTCGTCGCCTTTTTTAGGATTCATTTTTTTTATATATAAGTTATTATTAATTATATTCCTATGTATTTTGTAATATGATGACGGTATGACATAATAAACTATACCATTATGAAATTTATTAAAATAAAAAAGTGTTAAAAGGGAACAAATAGTTTTCATCACCAATCGCATTAAATTGGTGAAAAAACCTCGTATTTGTCACTTTTCTTATTCTAATTAGCAATGAAAGATATCTTGAAGTGTAGGTATCGATGATTTTTTCCATAATAATGAAAAACTCAATAGAAGATAAAGTTAAAAACATCTTAAATTACTGATGTTGTATTTAAAATATTTCAAAGTTGGATCATCAAAATTCTATTTTCAGAACATCTACATAAAAATGCATTATTTCACAAAAAATACACTATTTCATATGTATTGTGCATTCATGCTGTAATTTTTTTTCCCCCATAAACAATTTGTTGATTTTTATTTAAACCAACTTAGGTGATTGTAATGGCATTCCTTTATAACCAGATAATTATGTTAAGTATTAATTTCAAATGCAATTTTGTAAGTATCATGGATACTTTTATTTATACATATACATATTGTATGTGTGTGTGTGAAAGATTAAAAAATTTTAAAAGTATTGTCTTTAGTGCTTTTAGGATGATCTTATATGAATATTTATAAATTTTGTCCATATTATTATAGCGATGATGAAAAAAATTATAAGTCTATAATACCCTTTGTATTTGGCAAAAAAGAAGGTCAAACTCACTTTTAAAATTAGAAAATGAGGGTGATGCTTCTTGTTATTCATAATATGATATTAAAATATTAGTACTAAGTACAAAAAAAATTTACCCTAAAAATAACAATTAGTGGTTGAGATTCACTTTGATATATAGGGTCCCACACATCAAACTGAATCTCAACCACTAGTTGCTCTTTTCGGGGCACTCTGAGGTAAATTTTCTTTGTCCCTAACTTTTCGTTGAAATATATCTCAAGCTTATAACGACAAAATTAATCTCATTTCATAAAAGTTAGGATTATCCCATAAAAAATGAGAATAATAACACATATTATTAGTTCTTCAAAAGTTGTTAGATAAAATTTTTGTGCTAGCAAAAAATTAACTTGTTCAAATAAAGTTCAGACACTATAAAACTACAAAAAGTAGAAAGGCCAAAATTAATGTTGAAAAAATTAATTTGGGGTGGTGAAAGAGATAATATATAAATAAAGTTTCACCAATTTCACAGAAAGTACAGTGTAGCGTGGGTGGTAGTTGCTTCGCGTCGTATGGGAGAGGTCCAAGGTTCGAGTACCAGAAGCTGCAAAAAGTGCGGAGAGAGAACTTCTGTTTTGGTATTCTTTTTGTTTAGCGAGGAAAAAAATTCCTCGCCTATTGATAAATTCGTAGCCTATTTGACGACAAATGGTATTTGCGAGGAAAACATTTAGCGAGGAATTTAAACATTTAGCGAGGAAAAAATTCCTCGCAAAAAATCAAATTAGGCGAGGAATTTATTTTCCTCGCTAATACTTTTTGCGACAGGGTTTTAGCGAGGAAAATTGGCGACAAAATTTTTCCTCGCTAATACATTTTGCGAGGAAATCAGGTACTTTTGTGAGGAAACTAAATCCTCGCTATAGCCCTTTCGTGTTGTAGTGGAAATAAAATAATCTCTCGAAACGACGTGACTTTTGTTGATCTTATTGTATATTGTAGCGCTTACTGTGGGATTTTCGGCTCTATATGTATTCTTTGTAAAATCCCGGCCAAGGGAAATTCACGGCCGCTTGGGCGGTCGAATAAGGTTTTGAACTCCAGTGCCCTTTGGAAATTCCACCCTGGTGGAAATCATATGGTTTGGCTGATTTTAGTTATATTTTGAACTTCCTAAAGATTGGTCTGAGAGTTTTCTTATTGGTTTTGAACTCTATATGCAGCAAAGAAAATATAATTGGCAAGAATTCTGGCTTTAGGAAACAATATGTAGCTATAAATATAGTTTTACTCTCTCATTAGGGCTTGGATTCTTGAGTGAATTCCTCTAAGAGTCCTTAAGACCTTAGGATACTTTGAATGATCTTCATTAGTAATTTATTTCGGCGATTCTTTTTGGTTGAAACCTTAGGGTTTCGTGAGAATCATCTGTTTCTGTGACATCCGGTCACGTCTGTGGAACTCCGTCCTGTATATGTTTTTTGGTTAAAATCTTAGGAGTTTTGTGAGACTTGATGAGAGAGAATTTGTACTTAGTGAGAGATTGAAAAAACTTGTATTTGAGGTTGGTAAGTGTCTCTTTGTGAGAATTTTGTTTGTTTGTCACTATTGTAGCTAATCGAAGCATTGTTCTCTTCATATAATAGAATTGTCTCTTGTTTGCAACCATAAGCCGATTCGCTGAATCACGTATATCTTGATCTCTTTGAGTTGTTTTGTTTGTTATTTCATTTCTCCATTTGATTTTCCGGATATGTTTGATTCGTTGTTTTCCCAATACTATGGTCATCAACGATCGTCAGATTGTTGTTGGGTACTTGAGGGCCTGCGGCACTACATTTACCAATTGTGTTCTGAATATGCGTTACTCTCCAATAATAAAAAAATAAAAAGGAATTTGGTTGATGAATTCGTCATTCACGTCGGCAGAATCCTGTCGGTTTTATTTATTTTCTCTATATATATAAGCCATTCCTCTACTGCTCAACCTCTATCTTTCATATCCCTTGATACTCTTTTTTTCCACCACCCCAGGCCCACAACAATCATCCGAATGTTTTAATCGATCAATAATGCTTGGGCCAAAAAAAATCACACCCACCGTAATCTAGTGCAACCATTCACCACTGGATCAAGAAAAGAACATTGTACTCATCTGAGGATGCCGACAGTCAATTTACAGACATACCAACGGATCTCCGAACTTGCTTACGCACCTTGATTAATTTCTGAGGTTTTGAAATTTGCGACCTGACAAACACTCTTATGGCCCAAAGATTTAGCCTTCATAGAATTCGAACATGTAACCTTATGGAGAACAAACACCCATAATTACATTTCTCATGCACATTTGATTCTCATGAATAATGTTTTTATCGAAAGAACTCACTCTACTCTCTCTCTCTCTCTCTCTCTCTCTCTTGGTGCGGTTTAAATGTGCGATTGTGGGTGCAAAATTTTTGTACATAATTGGGTCGCCGGAGTTGAAGATCTATATATTGGTGAATGATGATTGATGGCGAAGTTTTTTTTTTTTTCATTTTCTTGTTGGTTTGCGAACCTTTACTTCTTCTTTATTTTGTGAAGGTTTTCTCTCCGGTTTCTTGCAGTGAGTTTTTCTCATGATTGGGTTTCTCAGAGTTGGATTGTTTCTTGTTTCTGTAGGAAAATATTTAGTTGGTTTGGAGCATAGTCTGTGGATAAATCTCCGCCATCTTGGTTACTTGATCCTTTGTCTAAAGATGAATTTTCATCTTGACGTAATTTTTGATTAGAATTATAATATTATTTGTTATCAGTTGGAAAAAAAAAAATTGTTTTCCGACATGACAAATCACGAATCAGAGATTTGGAATCTGTAGTACACCTTGTAGTAGTGCAAAAGTGGGATATTGACAAGTTGTGACCCCAATATGATGAGAAATTTGGGTATCGAGTGGGTACCATGTGGCCGTGCCAATGTGATGCCCAAGCAGTCCATTCGGATCGTCTAAAAGTGTCACTCCAAGAAATTTTGTAATTCCCGGCATTTATTACAAATGCCATCTAAGAGAGTGTCGGTAAAAGTACAAATGCCGAGAAAAATCTCTATAAATGTTGGAAATAGTTGGACTCATTTGCGGCATTTGTACAAATGCCAGGAAAAACTGTACTATATAAGACAAAAATGCCACATGGGCACCACGTGTCCGCCCACATGGTGCTTGTTTGTCGCCCATGTGTCCACCACATGGCACCCACGTGGCGCGCAAATTTTGTGGAGAAATTGCCCTCCCCAAGATTCGAACTCGTGACCTTTGCCTCACGCGCTAGTGAGACTACCAATTGGGCTAACCACCATATTGGGTCACCTTGCACAATGAAAAATATTTATATTATACGGAGAGTTTTCCCGGCATTTTTTTCAACAAATGCCGGTAATAGTTTAATGGTATCATTTTGGCGGAAAAATCGACTTTTGCCGGCACTTTTTTAAACAAATGCCGGTAATAATTATTTTTTTCCAGTAATAATGGCTTTTCCGGCATTAATAAAAATGCCGGAAATAACCATTTTTCTTGTAGTGTGTGTTGAACAGTTCAGATTGAAACTTTCTCGCTCCCCTCACCCCACCACTCGCTCTCCTCTCGCCCCACCACTCTCTCTCCTCTTTCTCTCTCTAAATCTTTGCCGTCCAAAACCGAAATGGACGATCCGAATGCACTGAGTGAGTGCATGTAAAGTGTGTGATACTATTTGTTTGTTATTCTCGACTTTCTGTTAGGAAAATTATCATTACATCAGGAATTTTGAGAGCAGCTTTGCTAGGCATTACATATATACACACATAAAATGTGGGTGTGTGTACTTCTTGGGTTGTGCCATGATTATTTGGTTTTAGAATTTTTGTATCGATAGTGTTGTGTAGGGCTGCAAATGAATTGAGTTGTTTTGGTTTTAGAATTTTTGTATTGATAGTGTCGTCCAGGGCTGCAAACGCCGCAAACGCGAGCAGCTTAAGGCTCAGCTCATCAAGGTACATGTAGAAACTTTATGTCTATCTCAAAATCAATTGACAATGAGTAAAGAGATTTTAAATGTTATTAAGTAATCACACATCCCAACCTAACCAGCTCATGAAGCCGTGAGTTTCATGCATTGTTTGCATCAACCTTTCCAGCCCACTTCATGGGATTGTTTCACTGTCAAAACTCAAAAGGCC
>BPLS01018927.1:7576-17831 GCA_019656275.1 Rhododendron kiyosumense
ATCCAAACCGTGCCCAAATGTTAACGAATCAAAGGTGAGGCTCAGATCTGTGAAATCAGGCGACAAAGCGACACCGCCATGGCTGCAAACACAGTTACCTGACACGAGAGAGAGAAATGTCTCTCCGCGGGCCTCCGGGTTGCCCCGCCACGATACGGGTCGGACCCCCGACGCCTGATCTGAACCCAGAAAATGTAATCATCACAGCCTCGTAGGAGTGGGATTTGGTGGTGATGATGGTGATAATAGCGGGTCATGATCAAGAATCTCTCTCCTCTCAAGAGAGAGAGAGAGAGATGCATGCAGCTAGCTATATGTTTGTATGTACGTATATATATATACTCCATAGATATGGTTGTACTTCCAGTTCCAAACAGAGATCAGAAAGACAGCCAGCCAGAAGAATCTGATGATACCAGACGCACACACCCGAAGGGCTGTTGTTGATTTGTGGGAGATGAAATCATCGGCTTGATTTTTGTGTACAGAGAGAGAGAGGGCAACCACCCTCAGAAACTTCCCCATCTCTCTCTCTCTGGGTTAAAGCCTCTTTCATTCATTCTGGGTTATGAAACTCTGGGTTTTGCCCAAAGGCCTTCATTTGTAGGGTCATGGCTTTCCCTTTGGTTTATTTATTCCTTGTTTTGACCTTCTCTTCACATGTTGCAGTTGTTTAGTCGAGGGGTGTGACATAAGGGCGTTTTGGTCATTAGATAGGTGAGGGATCTCTGGAATACTCTTAGGCTCTGTTTAGAACCCATTAAAATAAAAAGAAAATAAGAGAGAAAAAAAATGAGAGAGAAATTTTTCTATTCACTACACTTGAAATTCTTATTTTCTTCGCTCTTTCTCTTCAAACCAAATAATGGAAGCGAATTTTTTTTAAATTGTCTTTCCTTTCCATGGGCTCCAAACAGAACCTAAAATTCTGTGTGAATTTTGGAAGTTGAAGTTCTGTTTTGGGAACTAAACAAAGACACGAATCTTGTTGCCACGCCGGACAAGATGATGTAGAGGTCAAGGGGGAGCACGTAGGATTGCGGACCCGTAAATGAACCGAATTGTTCGTGAATCGTTTAAGACTCGGGAGTTGAGATTTGTTTCCTTCTAAGATTTCGGGTTCAAAACGCCTTTAAGTGCTTTCCATTTTTTTAGAGCCAATCTATACAAAGTTTTGTTTTGGCTATAATTATGATCTCCACAAGTGGGACACATCACACAAATGGGATTGGTTTTATATGATTCGAGGTAAAGCAAAAATTGGGCCAGACACCTGAGCTATAAAAAAAATGTTCAAGGCTCGACTCGATTCATATCGTTCGAAATTATGTCATCTATTAAATAAATCGAACTTGAGCCTCAATTTTTTAGGCTTGTTTAATAAAAGAGCCGAATAAGAACCCAACAATATTCAACTCAATTAAGCTCACGAAAGTATAGGTACATAATAAAAAATTTCATGTTCGAAAGAGAATTGATATGTTACTTATTGAAGCTACCACTGATATGCAAATTTATCTTTGTCCATTGTCAAATTTTATACCTTGTATACTTTTGCAAGTGCTATATATAAACTTGTATATATATGTTTTTGATAGATTTTAATACGTTCAAACTTATTTATGTACAAAATTACAATTTCATTTGCAACTCTAAATATGTATGCGTGCACAAGTATATGATTTTTTTTGGCTCATTAAAGCTCATGAACAAACTTGAGCCCGACTCAAGCTTAGACAAGTTCAACTCGAGCACGACTCATAAAATTTCATTGGGCTCAAGCTCAAGCTTGCTAGAACTTAACAAACAAATATAGACATTCTAAAACTTGTCTTGATTCAACTTATTTGCAATTTGGTCTTGGAAGATGGCGAAATTGCAGCAGAGAATATAACCCCATTATTGATTCATGATCTGGTTTTTGGATGTTGGGGTGTTTAACAAAGGATTTTGGAACCTCTCAGAAGTGGGTTTTTTAAATCAAGCAAATATGGAAATGGTTGAACTTAACCCTGCCCAGGTTAAATCTATTGATGGTATCCAGTTCGTTGTGGACCTCGACCCAGCTGAGAAGACTAAGAAATGGGGAAAGGAATTTGGAAGCATAAGTCGACTGAGAAAATGTTGGGCATTCCTAAATCTAAGAAGAAAGTGGGAAGAAAGAAGAAAAAATGTGTTGTGTTTAGATCTGTGATTGTTGCTGTGGCTTTATCCGCTTTTTCCGGAGACACTAACAAGTTACACCTTGATAATGAAGATGCTGCTCCGTTTATTGAGAAAATCTTGGGCGAAAATTATTTGGGTGTTGATGAGGAAGCTTTAAGTAAATACATGATTGATTCTTAGTCATCTCAAGGGCAGGTGGTTGTGTCTTGGATGTGTTTCTCTTTTTTGGGTTTTTAGGCCCCGGTTGGCTTCTTGCCATCCAAGGGTGATTATTTTTCCCTTCTGGTTCCTAACGGCATATGATTGTCGGAATTTCTTTTGCTCTGCTTGATGCCTCATGCTTTGAATCCTTTTAATTTTTGTAATCTGTTTCCAAAGATCAATAAATTTTCTTTTGTTGTTCAAAAAAAACTTATTTGCAGCCCTAAGTCACTAGTGGCGATGAGAAAGCTTGTAGCACCCTGGATGGGTTTGGCAGAGTAGCATTTGTTAGGACTGTAATTTTTTTTATTTCATTTCTGTTGCACTAAAAAAAAAGAAGTTAAAGCCTAAACTCTTAACAAAAAGAGAAAATGCTTGTTAATTGCAAATTAATTAGCTAGCAAATCAGGTTGATACAGAATTCTTCTGCGATGCTGAGAGAGAGAGAGAGAGAGAGATGATACGAGGTTGCATCTCTTTAAGGAATGTCAAAACCAATGGAACTAGTTCTCTAACCAGCATCATCTCTCACTTAAAGAAAAATCTGCAACTGCGATTTGAACAGACAAGCCCAAGTGAGCAAAAGCTCGTCTTCTTTGGCAAGAGCCACCAATAGACCACCGGAGGCTAAGTTGCTGGATTCCACTGTCACACATAAAACAACCAAGAGCTAGAGTTCAGAAATTTTTCTCAAGGGACCATATTCACAAATTAAGTGCTGAGGTATGTGTGAACAAATATACGAAGGAGATGTGATTTTTACAACACAGGAGAACTGACAAGCACTTCTGTAAAGACAGACGGAGAATTTAAGCAAGTTAGGTAATGGCATGGAAAGTTGAAGAGGCACTTCCACATGATCATCAATAGAATTCACACATAACAAATTTCGGTGGCTTGATTGCACTACTCTTGTCCAATAAAGAATTAACCGTATGCTTGAAATGCAGGTGAGAAACGAAAAGAAAAGACAATGAATTAGAGTTTCTCACCAAATCTCACCACTTTCGGTGAGAAAATGGGACTTCCACGTGCGTATAATTTCTCCCCATTTCTCACTATCCAAACAAGTGAGGAGTTCCCTTCACCAAATCCCTCAAAACAAGCGACTGTGATCAAATGGAACTCATCCAAGCAAGCAGATCCATTTATTGGAAGTTCACATACCAATGAAAACAAAGACCAGCAGAAAGAAGAAGAAAAACTTTGAAACAACCACTGGCCATGGCTCTGGTCCTTCACTAAAATAGGAAAAGCCATCAAATGGTAAGAACATTTAAAGCAATTGGCGGCAAAAGATACTGTCACATTTTGATTTTAACGTGTTGCAATGCCTGACATCATCATCTGGCCTTTGTCATTTTAAGGATAAAATGCCAACTTTTCATTCCATACTCTCTTCACAACATCAAATATTGGGAGCCCATAACGAGAGGAGGGGTCTTTCCTGAAATTTTCATTTTCGTAAACTTTGAATCGAATTTGGAGATGAATTCAGAAGGATATGTCAAAACGTGGCAGCGGGACAAAAAAATAGCACAAATGGGGGCCATAATTGAGCCCTTCAGAGTTACCTTGTTTATTTGTCATCCTTTTTGCCCTCGAATTGCTCCAAACATTGGGGTCCCCCTTGTTGTCACTTGTCATCACACTTGGGCTCCTTATCTATCACAAGACAAAGCAACTCAGTTTTGAAAAACGAAGAAGAAAAGAGCAGAGCTGTTCGGGAACAATAATGACCAACGACTCAATTGCTTCCTTCTGCGTAGCAAAAAAGTTGGAAAAACCAAACCAATCACATGGAGTCATGGTCTACACCTTCCAAACCAAACTTACTTCAGTGTAATAGAACACTTTCTCAAATCAATTCCATAAATCAGATCTAATCAAAATTTTCTACCATATATCAACTACATACACATGCATATGCAAATTATTACGAGAAAGGTTGAGGCTCATAGCTGTTAAAGATCAGGTGAGATATGATCAACTCCATGTCTGCAGCAACATTTGCCCGCGAAAGAACAATTAAACAGATCCCTCTCCCAAAGACACCTTGGATCGCCCCACTGAGAAATGGGGTGGATTCTTAGTGCCTGAGTCAAGCAAAGAAAGCTATCATCATCCTGCTTCTCTTTGTTTCTTTCTTTCTTTCTCTCGCCCAAGGTGTTTCAATGGGTATTTGTTACTGGCTTACATCTTAACTTGTTGATATTACCGAGTAATCGATCCTCTTACCAACTGTAGCAATCTATGAAACACCGACACCTCTAGAAGTCGAAGTATCGCAGTGTCGGACATGGGAACACGGCGGGGACATGTATGGGACACACCACGTGGCATGTCCCATAATTTAATTTAAATTTTTTACAGGGACACGGCTAGGGACATGGGGGACACTGATGGGGACACGCAAGGGCCAAACTGTAATTTTTAAAAAATTTGGGGGTCAAACTGTAATTTTAAAAAAATTGCGATCAAATTGTAATTTTTTAAAAATCTCTGGGTGTCAAATTAAAATTAATTATTTATTTATTTATTTATATAAATAAATATACATGTGGCGTGTCCCCCGCCTTGTCCGTGTCCCTATTTTTTTAGAATTTCCGTGTCTCCGTGTCGGTGTCCGTATCCGTGTCCATGCAATCATGCATCATAGGTAGCAATTAAATGTTCAAAATGCACCTAAGACCATGCTAAACCAACCAACCAAACAGGCCTTAAGGCTGTATGTGAACAGTTAGATCCTTCAAACTATGCATTTCCTTTTCCTAACACAAATCCCTGCTCCCAATACAGCCTCAAAGATACAAATCCAAACTGTTCAAAACGCCTCCCCTTCCACGATCACCACCACAAAAACATACATATCCATACAAACAGAACTGACAGAAGCAAGGAGAAAAATGTGAGGCTCAGATCTGTATTTTGATAGGAGAATAGAAGAGGGTGTCCCATCATGGCTGCAAAGTGCAAACAATGGTTGCCCCTGTTGAGAGAGGACAAACCAGTCTCTCTCCCACAGGCCCTGAGTTTTGCCTTGCCAAGAATTGGTCCCTCTTTCTCAACATCTTTACTCAAGAAATTTATCATCACAGCCTCTTTTATAGGACGGAAATCAGGCGACCGTGCTTGTCTGTCCACGTCTATGTATCATGATCATCCTCACCGCCACCAACACACACACACACACACGCACAGATATAAACAGACACATACATAGACAGGGTGTTGATTTCGTTAATGGAACTGAAATCATAGGCTTTGATGATCTGACGAAGGGTTCGAGACCGATCATTTTAGACAGAAGGGCAACAACCCAATATCTCAGTTTATTAGCCTCATCTCATTTATTATGCATTAAAGAAGGATTGAGAATGAAGGAAGCAAGGTAATGAGCAAAGAAATTGAATTGGGTCTCTGGGCATGTCCTCTCTGGTGACTTCAAGCTTTGACTTGGGGACATGTTTCTACAGCATAACATCCCTTTGGGTTCCTAAATTTTTTTAAGGTACAAGGGAGCTGCAGCAGCTGCTATTTTAGTGGTAGAACTTTGTATGAGCAGTCACATTGTATAGCTAAAGGATAGATCTATCTCCAATCCTCCCCATCCATATTCCCATCAAGTGGGGATTACATGCGTACTGTAATTGTTGTTGAGTCTCTAATTTGCAAACAATCAGGATCAGAGGGAGTATATATCATAATAACACAAAACACCGCAAACATATACATATAACCATACAGGTACGCAAAGGGATGTTGACTGACTGAAACATAGGCATTGATAATCTGATTAATAGATTATCAAGACCATCCAATCACAGAGACGGGCAACCACCCTTAGAAATATCCCTTCCTTCTGCGTACTAGCCTCATTCTCTGAGTTCATTTTCTGAGGCCTTGTTGAATTGTTACATGCAAGGAGAATTTTCCACAGTTGCATGGGGCGTTTCTAAACACACTAATTTCTATCATTGCCTGAAAATCATTGGCTCCAATGAAATGTGGAGATAGATTGAATGAAAATGTGAGGCTCAGATTTGTATCTGGATGGGAGAAATAAGGATTTTCCCACCATGGCTGCAACATCAGTTGCCCCGCCATGAACGAGGTTCCATCTTCTCAACCAATGTCCGCTAGAAAAATATCATCACAGCCCCTTCTAAACAAGGGGAAATTATTCAGCAATACAGGTTCTTTTGCTCTCTCCATATATATCCACGAAGGGAAATGTGGAAAAAAGGATTATTGAGATGGAGGAAGTATATATCCTTATATCACCACAAACACATATGTACATTGCAAATATCTTTGCGCTTGGGGCAATGATGCAGCTAGTGAGGTAATAACCAAGGAAAGTCAATTGCTGGTTGAAAACTATTTCCATATGTACGCTGCAAATATACACAGGGCTGTTAATTGAACTGAAATCATAGGCTAATCAAATTACCGAAGGGGCAACCACCCTTAGAAACATCCCTTCTCTCCACTAGAGCCTCATTCTTTGAGTTCAAATCCATGAAGTATTCAGTAACTTGTTCTCCCTATCTCTCTCCCTCTCTATCTATCTATCCATCTATCATCATTAGTACCAGCAACAGCAACAACATCATACGGGAAAGAACCCTTGCAAGCCCCAGGAGTTGACACAGGGATAGTCACCAAAGAACCAAGGGCGCTCAAGGAAGCCATTGGTCATGGTTCGACACTCACCTGCAAACTATCAATTCCTGCATTTCCAGACCATACAAGGCTTTGCTTTACTAAGATTAAGCTTTTGGCGTGGCTCTTATCCTGGTCGATCAGTAATTTAGCGTCGGCAAACATAATCTACTGTTTACACTGATACTGAGTGAGAACTGAGAAGTATCTGTTCTTATCATCGCTGGAACTTTGTTTGACTGAAGGTTTTGTTTGGAAAAAACCAAATACTACTAGCAAACTCACACACAGATTTGTACCTACACAAAAACATACACAAAGGGCTGTTGATTTGTAGATTGAACTGAAATCATAGGCTTTCATGATCTGACCAAGGGATCGAGATCATCCTTTTTCAGAAAGGGGCAACCACCCTTAGAAGAATCCCGTCTATCTGCTTATTAGCCTCATTCTCTGAGTTCAGTATCTGAACCACAACAATATCTTCGGCTTTGGCTTCAAAAAAAAGTTTTCCAGGGCTGTTTGGGGTACTTCTAAACACCGTTTTGATCATCACCTCAGTATCACCAGCTCCGATGAAATGTGGGGTTAAGTGATAGAAAAGGTGAGGCTCAGATCAGTCTTTCAACACTAGAAGAGAAGGGCATTCCCACCATGGCTGCAACATCAGTTGCCCTGCCATGAAATGGGACCTATCTTTTCACCATGTGAACCCGAGAAAAATATCATCACAGCCTATAATAATTGGTACCACAGAACTCATTGTTCCCGTATATATCAACAACAGCATCCAAAGAAGAAGAAAAGGAAAACTGGAAAAGAAAGAAAGAAGGAACAAGCAAACTAATCTCCACATTTTGGCCTGTTTGGCTAATTCATTTTTCCGTAGTTCTGTATTTTTGGCTTTTACGTGTTTTGGAGCCAAACCCATATCGTACACACCAAAATGTAGTTTCAGAAATGAACAGAAGGATGCAAAATTCATAAATCGACTTGGAAGGAGCTTATCAGATTCTGATTACATTTACAAAACCCTTTTACATAATGTATTTTGCACATATCCTCTTACCATTTTCATGAATTCTAGTTATAATCCGAAAGCCTATAATCTACAATCGACAGTCGTCACAGTCCACAATTTAAAAAAATAATGAGTCCCAAACACCCCCGAAGGATATTGTTAAAGCATCCAACTCCAAACCAATTGGCAAAGAGTGGAGAGGCCGCCCAAGCTCATATACTAGTTTTGGAGGAGATAATTAACCGATGTGGGACAAATCCCAACAGATATATACACACACGTATGCATATACAAAGGGTTGTTGATTCTCTTGATGGAACTGAAATCATAGGCTCTAATGACATTAAGGGATCGAGATCATGTCTCTACAAAGAGGGGCAATCACATTTAGAAACATCCCTTCTCTCTGCTTCTTAGCCTCATTCTCTCGAGTTCATTTCCAGGAATTCTTTAGAGTGATTCTATTCGCCCACACCTTTGATCTTAGAACACAGTAGTTGGTTCAAAATGCCATCCTATTTCCTAATTTTAGAGCCTGCCAGTTTGACTAGACTAATAGTCAAGGCCTATAGTATCCCATAGAACATGCAGTCCTGATAGAACCAACAGTGAGGGATCATTAACTAATACCACACAAACCCACTGATATTTCATATCCCTCTTTGGTGGGATCTGCTATCAATATATGTTCTTTCAATCAGGACCATAAAAATTTACACAAAACAACAGTATTAAATTCCTTGAATGTATAGTGCAATCTGATGCTTAAATGCTTACACGATATGGCCTTGAACTTTCTTTAGAGGAACATAAGAGCATCTCCAACCCATACTCTAAGGCTACGTTTACCACTACAAATCATTTCCCGAGTTTTGTGTATAGGATGAAAAACCAAAAAAAGTCCCATAGGAGAACCATTAATCTTCCTATCTAAGAACAACAAGAAAGTATATTCTCCAACCCACAGTAGCTCTCCCCTAATGGAAGCCTAAAGCAAACCAAAACATAAGATTAACCCATTACCCATTACCCAAACCATCAGCTCACACACACACTTGCATACACAAATAAATTTATATGTATATACCTTTTTTGATATCTCAGGTGTCGGGCCAGCTTATATGCAACTCAATTAATCCTGGTGACGGTTGACCTATCCCACCATCCACTATCGAAGGCCAAAGCCCAATTTAAGTCGGGAAAAAGCCCTAAATGAACTGGCCCCAGAGGAGTTTGTACCACTTAGGAGGAGCAAAACACAGTCCCTTTGGATGGTTTGGATGGTGAGAAAGGATGAGATAAGAAAGGGGAGCCCTTTCTCACCAAATCTCACAATTTTTTGTGACATTGGGCGAGAAAGGGGACGGGCCAATCAAAAAATTTCTTTCTTATACTTTTCTCTCCATTTTCACCTAAATGCTCAATCCAAATGAGTGATTTTTCACTAGAAACCATAACCCTTTCCTTTCTTTTCTCATGAAACCCTTCCATCCAAGTGGACTAAGTAATGTATAAATTTAATCACCAGCCAACCCTTGGGTTTTTATATGTATACATTGCTTGTATATACCATTGTAATGTATAAATGTTAGGGGAAAGGAAAACAAAGGCTCAGATCAGCGAATCATCAGGAGAAAAAGTGACTCCGCCGTGGCTGCAACCACAGTTACCTGACAGAGAGAGAATCTGTCTCCGAGGCCCTCCGGGTTGCCCAGCCACAAAACGGGTCGGACCCAACTCCTGATTAGAACCCAGAAAAATAATCATCACAGCCTTTCTTGAGATGAGTTGAGTTGTTGATGTGAATAGTTGCTAGTGATCATGGAGAGTGAGAACGAAGCCTAGTCAGAAACCCAAACTCAGTTACTCATCTACATAGAAGAAAACATTTTACACCGAAACAAACGGAGCCTTAATGCCAAAACAGTAGTTTACGAAGAACGGGGTCGTAGGATGGATATCTTTCTTGTTTCCCTTTCGAGTGATCACATATAACTGCAGAGCAGATATATCAGACAAACACAGACACACGCACCCAAAGGGTTGTTGATTGTAGAGATGAAATCATTGGCTTGTGTGTGTTTTTGGTGGAGAGAGAGAGGGGCAACCACCCTCAGAAACTTCCCCATCTCTCTCCCTCTCTCAAGCCTCTTCCATTCTGGGTTCTGATGAACCCTTGTTCTTGGTTTCGGCCTTTATTTG
>BPLS01018928.1:0-10614 GCA_019656275.1 Rhododendron kiyosumense
CAAATTACCACTCACAAGCCACAAGTATGGGGTCGTATACTTAGTTTTATCCTTCAACTACATTCAAATTAGGTAGTATTTGGTTCATAAAACTTGAACTGAATTCAGAAACTGGTACAGAAGTCAGAAACTTGTACAAGATTCATAAAGGAAAATACTGAAAAACCAAAATTTAGTTCCACAAAATTCAAACACAGCCCTAAAAGTAAGAAGTAAAGTGGAAAGATTGTAACCGGTACCCTATAAAAAAGCTCAAATTGAAATTAAGGTGAGCTAGGGTTCACCTTTTTAGGGTTTGCTAGTGGTCCAACTCCACCCACCGACCCTCCAAATGAGTACCAGTTTTCAATAACATGGCCACTTCTATTCCTTCAACCACCTAATGCGTGTCCTCCTTAAGGATATTGCTTTATCATTAGTCCTTTCCCAGGGACATGCAGTAGGTACGTACGGAAAAGTACAACCTACATGTCTTACATGCTTTTTTTTTTGTTATGACTCAGAATGTTTAGTCTAGCTTACGCGAACCTCGACTGACATATTGGGGGACAGTCCCTAAGTCACATAATTTGCGTGCGCTTGTGCGAGCATGAAAGTGTCTTTAAAACACACCTCAAACTAGTAAAATCCGCGATAGCAAGGATTAAGAGCGAGGATTGAGAACACGAGCGTGGGACATTTTGAAGGATTATGTGAATAAGGTGACTCCTACTGTCCACTAGTAGGAGCTCAACCACTCAAGTTGCAAAAGGCAGAGTTCTTACAATTCTCTTTTGTCACATGCAATTGTAGCGAGAGTCTTTTGTGAGTTGATACGATTTTAACAACTGAGAAGACAACCAATTGAACAGACACATTAACACACGCACACGCACACAATTAGAGAGGAAAACTAGAAGATGAATTTTATGTTGGAACACAATGCGAGAACAGAAAAAGCACAATCACACAGTGAACACAAACAATTTACATGGTTCAGCATGAAACCTATGTAAACAGACAAACCGCATAAAACCTATGTCCATATGCGGAAATGAAAAAAGGAATCTCACTCAGACTGAAAATTACAAAAGAGCTACCTATGGACATTAACTCTCAAATAAAGCCCAACCATTCCCCCAAATTGGAACAAATGTCGGACCTATTAGTCAAGTCACGCGAGTCACAAACTGTTTATGTTCATAATCCTTGACGAATTCACAAATATCAACATGAACATTTCAAGTTGAGCAGTATTCTATCCATGGTCATGGTTGTCTTAACTATAGCTGAAAGGTCCAGATTTGTGCTCCTGTTAACCCCAAATAATTGAGCTAAAAAGGGCTTAAAAAGATTGAAACCATGTGGAAACTGTTAGCTGGTAGTTGGCAAAGCAAGGTTTAAAATATGTTTATTAGCCTCTAAAGTAAAGTTCATTAAACCGCACTGATGGGGAAATGAAAATTGAAGATAAGGAGTACACACACTAGATCCAATGAACTGATTTTATTATGGACAAAGAACATGTATGCCAGTGGTAGCCTGCTAGGCCAGCACCACAATTTCCTATGGGTGGGGGCTAATCTCCAATCTCTGAAAAAGTGCAAAATATCTTACAAATCCATCAAGGGACCCACTTGTTTAGTGTAGTATCATCATACTTCCTCCGTTTCAAAATGACAGTCCATTACGAAAAAAACGTGTCGATTCTCAGATCAAAAGTTAAAAGTATTTTTGCACATAAATGCTTGATTATTTAGTTAAACTGGAGCAAAAAAAATTTTAAAAACATGCCCACAAGTGTTTTATCTGTTATTTGAAAAATGACAACAGCCCCGTAATGAACAATCATTATTGTATAATGGTTGTATAAAGAGAAAAACTTTTTAACAGGGCCTCCTGTAAATAAAGTTTACGGAGGCCAATCTCGGCCCTCCAAAAGTGTTTTGGACGATCCAGATTAAAGACAAACTATTAAGGGTAAGAAATATTTATTACTGATAATAGTTTAAAAATGAATCTCAACCGTTGATTGTTGAAACGGGCGGATGGGATTGCGCAGATGTTCATGGCTACGCCATGAATAAGTTTATCTCTTGTAGAAAATATGAAATATGGTTGAAGGGACTCTCTAATCCTAAAAGCTTGTTGATCATTAATTGATCACGTTGGGTTGGCCTCTTGCTGTTCCCCTTTCTCCCAATTTGCATGCCCACTTTGCTGCACCACCCACTCATCTTTTGATAAAAACAACTCAAATGAAGAAACAAATGAATACGATTAAATCGTTTTATAAATGTAAAGTAACCACGATACAATAATGGGATAAATAACTGACGTCACTAGAAGAACTTGTATTGGTTTAAACCCATGATCTAAACCTCCATAGTTGTGAGGTGAGAGGATACTTAGGGGAAAGGGGTCGAAGGGAAGAGGAAAGGGTTGGTCTGGTGATTAAGACGTTTAATTCTCAAACATGATGTCTGAGTTTGAGTCATAGTGTTGCTATGGTATGATGCACGAGTTCGAGTATTACGTTGCAATGGTAGGATGTCTCAGTCCGAGTTTGACGATGCACTACTTAAATACTTTGAGCTAGAATACAAGTTCTTTATTTTAAAACTTCACTTCAAACATACACCTTTTGACACCCTCTTACTAGGATTTTACGAAGATCGAGCTTTTCTTACCAACTCGAGCTCGGCTTGCATGCTCATTTCACCTCGATTTATTTTTTTCAAAAAACAAGCTCAAGCTAAATTTTTAGGCCCGTACGATAATCAAGCCAAGCTTGCTCATGAACACAGGGTGTGTACCGTATATTCATCAAGAATTTTTTCTAAGATATCTACCAGTCGTTTCCTTAAACAGTTCGTGAATTGAGCTCGAACACTCAATTACTTGTCTAGGCTCTAGCTTTACAGAGGACCCACAATAGGTAATGCCCATAAAAGCACTTAAGGTGCACTACAATATACTCCGTATCTGTTTCGAGATGATTGGCTCCTTCTTTACAACTTACAACTATCAAAGTTCTCTTGCTATTTGCTTTTTTATAAAAAAAAATGTAAAATATTTGCATTCTATATGATTGACTCAGAATTTGCATTCCAGTAATAAACAAGCACATGCATTGGGATTGTTAATTAATCCACCATTTTCGCGTGACTCAATGGGGCTATGTGGGTTGTGGGTCCCCGTAGAGCAACTAGACAGTTGTAATTTTCCCCTGAGTGATTATTATTCCGTACTCTTGGAGCACCACCACGTGCTACTATAGAAGTCTTTTCAATCACACAATAGTATGGAAGCCACACCAATGTGTGATAGAGAAGGCCCCATGTGGTGCTCCAGGAGCAAGTAATAATTTTCACCCCAACTTTAGGGAAAACTATTTGGGAGTCTTGGGACACCGCCACGTGGTGCCCAATACTCTTATCTATCACACTTTTCTGTGGGGCCTAGTACTAAGCGTATGGACTCCACAAAATGTGTTATAGACAAGGGAGTTGGAGTACCACGTGGCGGAGCCCAAGACCATCAAATAGTTACTCCAACTTTAGGTATGTCTAGTGTCTATTGATTGTCCTACTTTGGGCAAATTAATGGTTACTCCCCCGTCCCAAATTTTAGTCCAGCACGAAAGTTTGTGCAATATTCGGAGCAAAAAACAAAATAAAAATTCAAACATAATTTCTCAAATTCATTCTCAACAATTTAAAGAACTCATTGAGATCTTTAATTTGGTGCAAAGAAATTCAAAAAACTATGCACAGAACTACGTTTTATTGTATATGAAAATCGCACGACTTTTTGTAGTGGACTAAAATTTTTGGACAGAGGGTTGATATTTTGATTATTCACTTCTCTAGACATAATAACGTGTTATAGGTGAGTGGAAGGATTATATTGTCACATAAACAGTAGACACCTTCAAGCCGAAAAATTCATTCGGACTACATTCAAAATACAAATTCAAATCTTGAACCTTAGACTATCTCTAATTCCTGTATATTATCCTGACAGCACATAAAGCAAAAGAGGAAAAAGTTATTCCCTATATATAATCTATTTTAGTATACTTTTTACTCAATTGCAAGAGGAGTGGGCGACTAGGCATAGCAGCTCTTCCCTAGGCATGATCATAGAAACTACAGGCCCATGGGCTAATCCGCAAGGGAACAAAGAATCATGGCCACTACCGCCCCACCTGAGGAGAGTACGGCCAATGGGCCGGAACTAGAGCGACAGGGTAGAGGGGCATCTATATCATGACTAAAACTTGTGACCTCTCATGGTCCAAACCCTGCAAGAGTAACCCTTCAGGCTTCAACCACCAAATTACCACCTCGGGTGGTATGTCTTATAATACATATGTTGTAGGAAAGCACATTTGGCGTGCATCACAGATGGTTTTGGAGCACAAACAGTTGTAGAATGGATAGATACAAATGAACATATTATAAACTCTTTGACTCTTTCAAGGATTCTATTAACCACCACTTCCTTTTTTAAATTGCCATCGAATATATGAAGATCTTATGGATAATGCCACGTAGAGAAGCCAATCCTTTGCGCTGTGTTCAATTTGCAATTAGATTATTAAAAGTGCTTTCAGCCAACGGTATTTCATTGACAAAAAAACAGAAAAGGGTGAAAAAGGAGTGATACAAGTGGGAAAGTTGCTTCTAATCAAGATTAGATGGTTTACTAAGTGGGGGATTAAATAGCAATGACAGATAAAATTTGAGATAACGTTTCTAGTAAGTTGTCATGGGTTTTTTCTATTGCCATCGTTTAGCACGAGAATCAGGAGAGGCAATTTTCATATGAGATGAAAGTACTATAAAAGCATAAAATAAAATATAAAAAAAAGAAGTGAAAAAGCTATGCAATACACTCAGAGCATACCTGGAATGTGTCCGTGGTGATCCCAATCAATGGGGTCGCCTTGATCTCCTCAAGATAGTCCAAATCCTAAAAGTCAGCTTTATCCATCCATGCCTAGTAATTTTATCGGTCCTGAAACATCACGTCAATGTACGAAATTATCGTTCCAAGGATACTGTTCTTTTGTGTGAGAAAAACTACTAACAGGAAGAGTATCTCCAAACTACAGGCATTTTGCCGAGTCCAAGTACAAAAAGGAAAAAGGTTCCTATTCTGGCATTTTTTCGTGTTTGTGTTCCAACAATATTTAAGCCTTCTTTCTAGTCAAAATACAAAAATTGATACGTCAAGTCGTCAACACAATATGTGGCATGTTTCCTTCGGATAGCCGAATTTGCCTTGCTATAATGGCAGTGGCTGGCTGACTAGTCCACCCGATTAGCAAGAGACAAAATCCTTAGTCTTTTGGCGAGCAGTTGGATTTGCGTAAAGCACATATAAGTATAGAGTTTGCCTATTTTCGGAGATGCTTTAACGTTTGTGCAAACAAATGTAGAAACTCTCACATAATAGTGTGAGTCCCACACATGTGTTAGTAGCAGAACTCTCAAGTGTTCGTGTATCTTTTAAGTTCTCAACCTCATTGACTAATGAGCTGAGTTGGAATTTGCAGCTAAACAACTCTGAAATTGAATTGGGTCCGACTCAAATAATTTGACATGTCAATTACTCACTACACAACTCAAGGCATAACGCAACAAAGGGTGGCTTGTGGCAGTGACTCCCTTAATTCGAGTGTCCAATTGGATGAATTCAACAAATATACAACTATGCGGTCCGGTGTGCTGTTATGCACCCAAATAAAAGTAATTTTGCTTATATTTCCATGTCATTTTTGGACCGAAAATGATTTGGACACAAATGTCCGGACGGAGTTAGCATCTATGAGATGTGTATGGTCCAAAGCGTATGTGTGGAGTCCACGTACATCCAATGGTTCCGTACAAAATCTATATCCGGATATCTATGTGCCCGTAACATTACTCATGTTGGGGTGCGGGAAGCTTCCTAGCCGCTTCCTGCCTAGTGGGACAGATGTGGCATTTTTAAGGATATAATAAGTGAAATGCTAGTGCCACGTGTCAATTCCTACTGCCCAGAAAGTGGACGGGCCCAATTTGATTGGAAAGCCCATTAAAACTACAAAAGGATTGATAGTGGAGGATCCAAAGGGTGGCAGAATTGACACATTTTAAAATCCAGAGATTACTTTAAACCCTCAGAATATTCGGAATCATTATGATCAGTTTTAATAATATTAGTTTACTTTTTCCTAACTCAAAAACTGAAAATCACACCTTTTCACTTTCCCCCTCTATATATCCCCCTTGTGCAACCAACTCCAGAAAAAGGTATCAACCAGACCAAAAACTAAAAAACCAACTACTCAAGCCAACATGTATGCTTCTACTTCCTCCTCTACTACTACTACTCAGCTCCTCCAAGACAGCCTTACACAATTCTACTCGAGAAGATTGCTCCTACACACCCCTCTCTACCAATCGCTGTCTGCGGCGGCTCCTCCAACCGCAGAAAACCGCCATGACCCTTCAGAACCCTACGCCGCCGGAGACAATAGTTTCGACGCGAATGTCGTCATGGTCCTTTCAGTCCTCTTGTGTGCCCTAATATGCTCGCTAGGGTTGAACTCCATCATTAGGTGTGCACTAAGGTGCTCCAGTCTAGTCACCTCAGAACCAGGCGACAACCCCTCAGCTCGGCTCGCCAACACTGGGATCAAGAAAAAGGCCTTGAAGACTTTTCCAATGGTGAACTACTCAACAGGGATGAAACTACCAGGGTTGGACACTGAGTGCGTGATTTGCTTATCGGAGTTCACGCCCGGGGAGCGAGTCAGGGTCCTGCCTAAGTGTAACCACGGATTCCATGTCCGGTGCATCGATAAGTGGCTCAATTCTCACTCTTCCTGCCCTACCTGCCGGCACTGCCTAATCGAAACGTGCCAGAAGATCGTTGGTTGTGGCCAGGCGGTAGCGACTAGCTCATCTACATCGCCAGCACCACAGGAAACTATTGTGAGCATTGCACCACTTGAACCGGAAGGTTTGATACGTAATTACCGGGCAATTAGTTAAATCTTATTTTTCTTTCCCCATAACTGTGTGATATAGGTGATGGGCTTGAGCTCTGTCCTGTCCCTCAAAGGTAGGAATTTGGTCATCACTTGGGGGAGTTGGTCACAACCCAGTTTAGCCCCCCAGAAGACATGTAGTACTGGAATAGTATAATTGTACATACCTTAGTATTGTGGCTTACATTATTCCTATTTACTTTCCATGAGATTATGGTGCACACCCAGAACCCAGTAACCTGAGAAGTAACATGAAAAGCAAAGTTCAGCCCTATGTTACTTGGAACTTAGGTCCTAGCGGTACACGGTACGGTAACAGAAGCATGGTACGCCACATGCGCTAAACTGTGGTAAGCTTTCTATTCTTTCACATGATTAACATCAAATAAAACAAGTATAGTTCTTCAACTTATTCATACAAATAACGTTTCTATGAGATGAATGACCAGTTTTATAACGTCTTTCCTGCCAAAACTCTACTCCCTAGACTTTTAGTAATTACATTCTAGTCTTTAGAAAAACCTTGCCCTGTTTTGAAACAGAGACAGTCTGAAACATGCATCCCAACAAGTAATTCGCTTGTGAATTAGCTTTCCCTGGTACCACAGACTCAGCCACTCAAATTATCATCATGCATGATAAAGCAAATAAATATTTTACCACCAAACAGCACAAAATGGAACTACGCTTATTTACAAAAGAGATCTTGGAATTATTCCTTTCTTTTCGAAAGAAATGAGGTTTAAATAAGCAAATAGCAACTTTGTCATGGTTATAGGAGTCTATCCATCGCATATAGGGCTGAAAGCGGCCGGAACCAATACCTATCGCTTACGGGATTCGAACCCTTGTCTCAGAGAAGACAATGTGACAAATGGACACTGAATTTGACATACGCCGCACTAAATCAGCTGAGTCAACATATCGTGGCTCAAGGCCTAGTGGGGAAAATAATACATATAGTTTACAAGTTATGCTATAGAAGAGCACAATCATAGTAGTACAAAAATTACAAAGTAGAAAATAAAGCATGAAAGAAGATTGAAAAGAGGTCCATTCAATCAATCGAGCACAGAATAAATGGAAGCTGAGAGAGATAGCAAAATATAAGTTCAATCAAATAAACATGTACTATAAAGGTGGATTTTGTTTCATAGTACTCGCATGGAGGATCCACTCAATGGGCACTGACTAGCCCACTAAGCCCACAGTTAAGATCATTTCCAGTAGGTTATGATAACATTTTATTGGCTACAAGAACGCATCAATCGCCATAAGATTAGAGCAATATTTATAAAATGACTGCAGCATAATAAAAATATGCAAAATTTCAGAGTCAATCTATAAGAAAAAGCACTTCAACCCCAGCTTTGCGTAAAACTAGTATTAACATCATAGTGCTTCAACGATGGTAATCCCAGAGTTAGAGTGACTTGAGACTTATCATGCTTTTCATGTATATTGGATCTGATTCAGCGGTAAAGTAATGAAGTGAAGATGCCGATCAAAAAAAGTAATGATGTGAGGGCTTAGTCTTAAACCGTGCTTTTTTGTTTTTCTTTTGCCTTCTTTACTCTTTTTTTGGTTTCTACTACTTCTGCAGCCACAAAAAAACATTCCATCAATAGTATCACTCCCAAATATACAAACGTGATTGGAGGAGAGGGGACCATGGATGCAGGCCTTTACGAAAATGAAAAGCTATTAGAACTTATTGATAGCCACTATGCTGCACTTTCTTAGCACTTCCCAGCATAATATACAACAAAATGCAAATGTTCCGACTGTTAAGTTACCAATTCTCCCAAAAGCTTAAGCTACTAGGGAAACAAAATACGACGGGGAGAAGCAGAATGCAACTAAGGGACATATGCAAATGGAGAGATTTGAACTCAAGAACTCGCCTAACCTAAGCTCCGATACCATATTAAGTTACCAGTTATCCAAAAGCTTAAGAAGTTAGGAAATGGACTTAACAATATCTATCAAGCTATAAATATCCAGAATGAGGTTAATGGCATCACTCAAAGACAGCAACTTTAGAAGCGCAGAAACTTAACAATCATAAGCAGTTATCATAGTCACTAAAGCAGCATTAGGGTTCTATAAGGAATAATTGAAGGGGAAATACACACAACAGAAATTGCGAGAAGGGGAAATACACACAATAGAAATTGCAAAACAGAAAGCAAACATCAAAGTAAAATGGAATTATTAAAATTTTCGTTAATTTGGTTATCTTCTTTTCATATACAACACCTTTTCCTTTTTGTAGACAATGGAAAAGTGACAACATAAAGGTTGCACTCAAGCACACAAATCCATCTGGTGGCCACCTTATAGTACCCTACCAGGTCTTTCAAATAAATACTAGGTAGATATGGGGTAGTAGCAGGAGTACTCAATAGGAAACATTTGAAACGACATCAGTTAAGCTAATTAGTGTTACACTTGTCCCACATTACTCATCTAAGCCACCCAAGCTTAGTTAATAAATTCTAGAGGTTACTCCACCTATTGCCAATTGGTTTCAGGTTGGAACCCTTCAAGAAATCTAACAATTAGATGGCTTCAAAAAGAATTTGGGACATTTACCAAATAACAATTAACCCTAACCCATGTCAAAAAAAGAAAAAAGAAAAAACAATTAACCCTAAGATTAGCAGGTTTGGATTTGGCTATTGTATTTTTGCCGGTGTTTGACATTAAGATGCTTTTTGATGTAATTTGACATAATAATACAGACCCACCCACCAAGGATCCAGAGACGCAAATTGTGTTCAACTCTAATCCACAAGGTCACCAATTTAATGCATTTAAGGTACAAAACATGTTCCAAAATTTCGTCGATAAGAAGAATCTTAAGTTCTATAAAGAAAAAGGCCAAACAAAGTCCAAACTATCTTCAGTTACTACAACAAAACATTATTTAATGCAATAAGGGAGTATTAAAACCATGCCGTGATCATGTAGTTAACTGTCTAATGTGAACTCAACTTGTAATTGCAAAGTTCTTTTTATTATAGGTAAAGAAGTCCATTTTGTGCTATCTAATCTTGCATAAAGTATTTCCTCCGACCAGATTTTGAATGATTGGACACAAATGCACTGTGAAAGATGGGTACAACAACAATAAAAGAATGTAAAGCTATTTAGAAAAGAGAAGTAAAGTATATACATGTCCAAGTACAAATCAGCTGTAAGGCCAAATTGCATCTGCCTCAACTGCGTCATTTCACGGTCTACGTTTTCAGCTGACAAAAGTGATCACACCTTCTCATGTTTATGGGTTCGTTCCCTAATTTTCCATGTTACTTTTGAATAAGATGCAATAGTTTACTGCAAAGACGATGTTTATATTGTTATATATGACAGTAACATGGAATGGTGGTTTTATATAGTTTAGTTAACAGGAAAGTCACGTTGAGAAAGGAAACCGCGAAAATTCGTTTTTTAGGAAGGCGATGACGTATCATGAAAATTTTAAGGAAAATTCTTAAGAAATGTTCCCTAGATGTAAAGTTAAGAGACGACAGTATCGATTTGTGGAAAACCCAAAATTAGGGTAACTATCATTAAACTGGGTATATATA
>BPLS01018936.1:0-10548 GCA_019656275.1 Rhododendron kiyosumense
GATCCCAAAGCGAGTGATGATGCTCTTCCACACGAACCTCTCTATCATAGGTTCAGTGATTTTGGCCAGTGGTTCTGCCTCTATCCACTTAGTAAAATAGTCTGTTGCCACTAGCAGGAACTTTTGATTCCCAGTTGCTTTATGTAGTGGACCCACAATGTCCATTCCCCATTAAGTAGACGGCCAAGGACTCGTTAATGGCACCAGGTCTTCTGCCGGTGTTCGAATCATTGGTGAGAATTTTTGACACTTCTCACAAATTTTCACATACATTTTTGCATCTTCCTGCATGTGTGGCCACCAGTAGCCTTGGGTAATTGCTCGGTGGGCGATGGATTTGCCTCCAGCATGACTCCCACATGTTCCGTCATGGATTTCGTGAAGAAATTTTTGCACCATCTCGAGGTGTAAGCATAGGAAATATGGGCCCGTGAAGGATTTTCTGTATAGCTTACACTCTGAGGACAGCTAGAACCTTGCAGATTTGGTTTTAATCTTATGAGCTTCCTTTTTATCGGTGGGGAGCGTTTCATCTTGCAAAAAGCCCACAATAGGGTCCATCCAACTCGGACCTTGGTTCACGTCCAAGACCAACTCCACACTTCTCCTAATGCTCGGCTCTATCAAGTACTCAACTGCTACCCTTCGCTTGAGTTCAGTTGGAACAGCTGCGGCTAGCCAAGCTAGAGAATCGGCATGAGCATTCTGTCCAGAACTTATCTATTCAATATGAACCCTCTCGAAGGTATCAAGTAAATCTTTGGCTGCTTCCACATATGCTGCCATCTTCTCATTCCGAGCTTGGTATTCCCCGGACAATTGATTAACCACAAGCTGTGAATCACAGTACACTCTGACTCGTCTTACTTTCAATGTCCTTGCACTCCTCAATCCAGCTAAGAGTGCCTCATACTCCGCGACATTATTTGATGCACTGAAACCGAGCCGAACAAATAATTCGATCATTACTCCTCCACGAGGAAAAAGGACAACCCCAATTCCTGAACGAGTATTACAAGCTGATCCGTCAATGAATAATTTCCATTCCGTAGGGTCCTGTTCGGCTGAGACTTTGTCCTTCGTGGATAATGTCTTCGTCTCCTGTTCCTTTCTCGTAGGAGGTAGGGGAGCTACTGTAGGAGAAAACTCTGCCACAAAATCAGCCAACACTTGGCCTTTGATTGCTGTACATGGCTGATAATCGATATCATATTGACTTAACTCGACGGACCACGTCGAGATCCTTCCCGAGAAATCTGCTTTTGGTAGCAGTGATTTCAGTGGGAACTCAGTATAAACCACAACTTTGTGGCTTTGGAAGTAGTGTGGCAATTTTCTTGTGGCTGTCCTAAGTGCCAGGACAAGTTTCTCTAGGGGCAAATATCTCGTCTTTGCATCCAGTAGTGTCTTGCTAACATAATAAATGGGGGTTTGCTCGGTTCCCAAATCCCTTAACAGGACTGCACTAACAGCATGTTCGGAAACAGCTAAGTACAATACTAGAGACTCACCTGGCTGTGGAGTTGACAAAAGTGGAGGCTCGGCCAACTACTTCTTCAGGTCCTGGAAGGCTTGCTCACACTCTACTCCCCATTCAAATCCCTCCCTCTTTTTCAATAACTAAAAAAAGGGTCTACACTTATCGCTTGACCTGCTGATAAACCTATTAAGTGCTGCAGCCATCCTAGTCAACCTCTAGACTTCCTTTGTGGTTTTGGGACTTTGTAGCCTTTGCAAGGCTGCAATTTGATCAGGGTTGGCCTCAATTCCTCTCATGGTCACCAAATGGCCTAGGAACTTCCCAGAGCCAACTCTAAACGCACACTTCGAGTCGTTGAGCTTCAGCTTATACTTCCTCAAGATTTCAAAAACTTCTTTCAAATCCGTTATGTGCCCCCGTTTATCTTGACTCTTTTTTACCATATTGTCTATGTAAACCTCCATAGTTTTTCCAAGCAGCTTTTTGAACATGATGGTTGCAAGTCTTTGGTATGTTGCCCCAATGTTTCTTAGCCCAAATGGCATAACGCTATAGCAGTACAACCCTCGTGGAGTGATAAAAGAAGTTTTTTCTTAATCAAGTCCAAACATAGCAATCTGATGATATCCTCGATATGCGTCAAGGAAACTCATTCGCTCGTATCCAGCAGTTGTGTCAACCAACTGGTCTATCCTTGGAAGAGGAAAACTATCTTTTGGACACGCCTTGTTTAGGTCTGTGAAATCTACACAGGCACGCCACTTCCCATTCTTCTTCTTTTCTACCACGGTGTTGGATAACCACTCAGGGTAGTAAACCTCACGTATTGCTTTCGCCTCCAGCAAACAATCGACTTCTTCAATTACAGCATCCACATGCTGCACGGCTGCCCTGCGTTTTTTCTGAATGACCGGCTTATGCTGAGGGTTAACATTTAAATGGTGACAGATTACACCTGCATCTACCCCAGGCATTTCTACTGGCACCCATGCAAATACATCGATATATTCCTTCAGAAATTTTATCAATTCAGCCTTTTCGTCTGCTGGCAATGATTCTCCGATGAAGAAATATCTTTCAGGATCAGTCTCGTTGATCTAAATTTTCTCCAGGCCTTCGACCACCTTATCTGCCGGATATCTTCCGACATCCTCGATAGTTGGTTGATCTGGTACCTCTAACGTATGAACGTGATGCACCTTTGGGGCTTTTTTAATGATGAAAATTAGACATTGTTGGGCCACTTTCTGATTGCCTTTAATCATTTGGACTCCATTGGATCCTGGGAATTTCACCATCTGGTGATAAGTTGAAGAGACGGCTCTCATTTTATGCAACCATGTCCTCCCTATAATCGTGTTATAGGAAGAAGGAACATCTACAACTAAAAAGTTTGTTCTCAACACAACTGATCTAGCCCGAATAGGCAATGTTACTTTTCCAAGAGGCCAGACTGCTCCTGCACCAAACCCAATCAGGGGTGTTGTAGATTGCTCTAAGTTCGTTTGGGCCAGCCCCAACTTCTTGAATGCATCGTAGTACATTACCTCTGTACAACTCCCTGAGTCCACTAGAATCCTCTCGATGTCATATTCCCCAACTCGTAGGGTTATGACCAAAGCATCGTTGTGGGGTATTTGGACTTCTCCTAGATCATCATCTGTGAATGCTATGCTTTCGTTGCACACATCGTTCTCTCGCCCTCTCTTGTTTCCCAATCGCATCACGTGCTGATCGTGCTTGACCTACCTTTGCAATAGCCTAACCTAATTTCTCATATAAGGTGTGGCCAACCCATGTATCATATAGATCACCCCTTTAGGATTTTGCTCGTAATCTAGTTCCATGGCTTTCCCTTTGTCTTTGGGATCTTCCTGGATAAATTCCTTGAGATAGCCCCGAGAGACCAAATCGTCAAGGTGTCTTTTGTACATCTCACAATCTTCAATCATATGGCCCCAATTTTTGTGGTAGCTGTGCTGATTCGTAGCATGTTTTGCGTCCTTATCTTCGCCAAGACTTGGGGGCCACTTGAAGTATGGCTTATTCTTTATTCGATAAAGAATCCTATAAATTGGTTCTTTCCAAACCGTGGTGAGAAAAGAAAGACTTGGGGTCAGGAGCTTGCTTATCCTTGTACGGCTCTTTCTTGGCCTGCCCGTATTCCTTTCTCTCCTTGTAAGTTTTAGGTTCTGGCTTGTCCACCTTTTTGACTGGTACCTTTGGCTGTTCGGCAACAATCCTGCCATCCTCCCGGAGCATGTCATCCTCCATTTTGGCGTGTTGCTCTATCCGTTCCATCAGTTTAGCCAACATTGCTACTGGATGTTTATTCAATGAACGACGCAGCTGTCCCCGAGCAGGTAAACCAGTTTTGAAGGTTGCAATAGGATGCTCCTCACTGCAACTTTCAATCTCGTTGAAAGTTTCCCAGTACTTCTTTGGATAATCTCTGATCGGCTCGTTGTCTACCTGCCTCATGGTACAAAGACTTTCAAACGTTTCCGGGGCCTTTCTGCTTGTTAAGAACCGAGCAGTGAATTCTTCAGCCAACTGCCTCCATCCTCGTATGGATCGTGGGGCTAGTTTATGAAAGCAAGACAAAGCCACCTTGCCGAGACTCGAAGGGAACATCTTGCACAAGATGGCATCATCGCCATCGTGTATGAACATAGCCTGCTGATAGTGCTGTATGTGAGCATGGGATTCGCGTTTGTCTCGTAAAGCAAGAACGTTTCGTGCTTCACTTTGCTCGGCAATATAGCCTCTTATAGCCTCCTTGCAAAAGGGGAGGTTGCAATACTATTCAGGGCCTTCCGTGCTGCTTCTCATGTAGTCACTATCCCATCCTCGATTTCCTTCGTCTTGTGAGCCGTAGCTTTGGCCCAGTCAGCATCAGGCCTCTCGTACCTGTCACGGTGATGCTTCCTTATTTCCTCTTCGGGGGTAGAACTTCGATCTCTGCTCCTTCTTTTTCGTGAAGAAGCCTTTCGCCTTTCTGGTGTTTGATCTTTACTTCTGCTCCTCCTTTTTCGTGGAAAAGCTTCATATCGTCTCGTGATAGGACTCTTGCTCCTACTCCTTCTTTCATGTGAATGAGTCTTCTTATGGATTAGCAAAGCCTGTCTGTCTCTCCCGGAATTCCTTCGTGAAAGTCCGGAATCTTCTGGGTGCTCTCGTACCCGCTGTAACTCTCGTATATCATATTCTCATTTTTTAATTAAACGAGCGTATCCTTCGATTTCCTTCCACTTTTTATCGAGGATATCTTCGCTACTATGTATACTTCTCGAGTATGATATTGACTCTCTTCCTCGGCGAGACTTGCTCCTTCTCGTGGAGCCTGAGGCAGTTCTGTCCCCTTTTTCTTTGGAGTTATCTTTGCTTGTCATTTTTCTGCCATGTCCACCAGTGGGCTTTTTCGGAGCACCTGGTGGGGATCTATCTCCTCCCCCACCCAACTGGTTCTTTGGATCAAATGGTGTGACAGGATCTTCTCCCACCATGGTTGTTTTTCAGGGAATTCGTTCGTTTCCCATAGATGGCGCCAATTGTAGGGGGATGAAAACAATTGATGCCTTGGATCAACTAGATTGCAACGGCTTATTCGTGCCTCTTCACCGAAACCCTAATTCGTCGTCGGAACCCTAATCTGCAAGACAAACAAGGGGTGAGCGCACCTTTGCCTCTCGTCGCAAAGGCCCTCCGATGCCAAAGTTAGTATCACGTACTGGTCAATAAACCCTAATTATTAGTAGGAGAATGGTATCAATGCCAAGAATTGCGTACCTTTTACCTCCAAGTTTACCATGTATTTATAGATTCACGGATGCTTGCTGCTCAAGTATCCTTGTTGCCCTAGGATTCCTTTCTCGTATAGGAAACCTAGTATCCCTCGGATTCTCGTTCCCTTATCGATATAATAGCTTAGTCCTTTCAGGACTCTTTCCCGTAATCACCCAAATATCCCATTCACGTTGGGTGTCTTGCCTTGATCCTATATACTCGGGATCTCATCTCTTTACAGAATATCACTGTTCTGGAACCTTCTAGAGTATTCTTGCTACCTCACGATTTTAGGGCAACTCCTTCAATAGTTCTTTGCTTTGTTCGGCTATCCCATTGCCGAACAGTTCGTATGGTCCAATGACCTCACATGCAATTGGTCCTTATCATTATATTTGGACAAATGACTTGACATGTCCTTTGCCCTTACAACGCCGAACAGACTACCTAGACCAATGACCTCTCATGTCACTGGTCCATATCGCCGTTCACCGCCCTATCCGGCGGTATGACCTATCGTATTTAACACGTGCTTTCGTACATTATGTGTTCGACTACAAATTGTACCTGTTCGGGAATACCTCCCTACAATTGCTCCCTAGCTTTGCTCGTTTGACACTATTTGGAGACAACTGGTAAAGCTAAAAATTAGACTTTGAGTCGAACTTTCATCATTCCGAGCAGTCACTGTATCAATACTCATTGATGCTTTTGGCGCCCTGGTCATTATACCATTTCGGGGTAGTGACTCCACGTGGCATGTTTCGTATGCCTTACATTAATTTCGAACTGACGTTTTATCAAACAGCGTCAGAAAGGCATCTACTTTCCGTTGCTTTAACTCGTAACAGCGTGAGAGGAGACGTTTCGTCTCCATTCTTCACCCTTAAACCCCTGAAAGGGCTCCTTTTGGGTTTTCACCTAGAAAACTTGAATCTCAGTTTCTCTCTCTAAGATTTAAGCGAAAACTTTTCCACCATAACCGCCGCTTCGAAGCTTTCGATTGCACTTCCCACCATTGCCGCTGCAACCATCGTAAGACACTTATTCCCTTCTTGTAACTCATTCTGGGATTTCTTTGCTTGATTCATCCGCTCCTTAGGGCTTCATTCGTACCCATTCCAAGATTTTATTTCTTAAATCGGGCATATTCATGGCGGATGATGGTGAAAATCCTCTGAAACGTAGTAAGTTTAGGAAATTGTGCGAAACCCCTACTGCCATGGCGGCATTTAGGACGGAATACAATATTCCAGACAACGTTGGTCTCGAACTCGCCCCCCTAGGTGCAGATAGAGACGGAGGTTCATGGGATAGAATGTGTATCCCAATAGTAGCCATTGTTGAGGGAGGAGTTCGATTTCCCCTTCACCCACTACTCCGTCAAGTCTTGAATTGGTATCGACTCACACCAATGCAAGTTTCGACCAATTTTTTTAGGTTAGTGATGGGAGTAGTGGCCTTGAATAGGATCTTGGGGACCCAACTAGGAATTTGGGACATCCAATGGTGGTATAGCATCATGCTAAACCCCAAGTACAACACGTATTATTTCAAGGTTAGGAAAGCAGACAAGCGTCTCGTGCTCAACTTGCCAGATTCTGCTCGTGACCACGAGATTGATTTCCTTTATGTCACCGGAGCGTTCGAGCCTATTGGGGAAGACGGCCAAGCAGTGGGGTTGCACTACCCCCATATATGGGGCTACCCACGTATGCTCCGCTTTCACCTCGTAATTACCTTTGCTGCCCTTCCACAACTTATTTATGTCTCTAATTCTCGTCTGTGCTTCTTTTGTGTAGCGGACAATGCTAATAAGCGCCCCAGACGAGAGCCAAGCTACGTCCGCACAACCGATATCAACAGGATTCTCAGGTACATAAGAGAGCCTAGTACCCGAACTGCCGACTGTGGTCGTGACGCGAACATCCTATTGGGCTACGACCCTGCTTACAAGGGTTTCATAGACAGAAGGCTTGTGAACCCAAGCACGAGTGGTGCCTCGACTTCTTCTGCTCCCCAACCAAGGAACTTGGGATCCAACGCTGGAATGACGATCGCTGGGCAGCCGGGTGAAATTTCTATTTCGGAGGGCATACCGCTGCCTCGCTTGACACTAAGAAGGTCCTCCCGACAACAAACCTCCTCCCAACACCAACCCGAACAGTTAGCAGCCCATCGAAGCACCAGCCAATATTCCTCCTCGGGCTACTCCCCTTTCCAACTGGTTCAGGTACCATAACTCATCAGCTTGTGAATTTAACTTCTCTCCTTACCGTATCTGCACGGGGGCGTGGCACCGGCCATGCAGCCTCTACTGGGCGTGCTCCCCCGCCTGCTCGTTGTAACAGGGGGGGCACCAGCCGGTCTAACTTATCTCCTCGTGAGTCTAATGCCTCTCTTGAGGTTGAAGATGCTCATCAAGATAGGCGCTCCAGGACTGAAGACTCAACTACCCTGGCCGCACAAGCTGATGGGGACACACCTCAGCCCCAATCACCACCTCCTCAAGTGCTTCCCCAACCATGGGCTCCCCTTCTCATTAGGGGAGATCGTCCCGTGCACATCGGGGATAGTGCCAGTTCCTCGGAAACGGCGATAGCACTTGCTCAAGGGCTGCTGCTTCCAGTGGACATGCAGAAGGAAGCCGGATCTCCATCTGATCGGCTTGTTTCCACTAGTCTCGTCAGCGGAATAAAGGTAAGTCACTTCAACCAAGCTTTAGATTTCCTTTTGTGTTTATTCGTAACACGCATTTTGTTTTACTTGGGTGTTCTCAGTTTATCCAAAAGATGGTCACGCTTGGCCAAAAGTTTTAAGAAGTTGAATCTGAAAGGAACAGACTCTTAAACGACAACACAAGGCTGCTCCGGACAGTCTCGAGGCTGGAGAGAGAAAGAGAGATAATGCCAAGGCGGATTATGCTGAGGCTAAAGGCAAACTCGAGACTGCTGAGGATAGCCTCAAACAAGCTCTGGCAGAAATTGACATCACCAAAAAGGCTGCGTTCGAAGAGGGTATCAGAAGGGGTTCGACGCTACCACGGCTAGCTATGTGGAGCAATTGCCGGCCGTACAAGACCAAATCTACGCTGCCTGCTAGGAGGCGTGTTTGACAAAGGAGGGGGTTGCTGAGGATTCCCCCCTCTGGGCAAACAATGATCTGCCAAGCACCCGTGCAGCGAATGTACATGAACCAGTGGAGCATCCAGAGGATGATCTAGAGCAATAGATCGAGAATTTTGCTGATGCAGAAGAAAACATACCTAATGAATCCTTGTTTAAATGCTCACCTGTTCGGGAGGAAACCAACGACCCCATCATCCTGGAAGAAAATACTGCTGGTGGCGGTTCCAATATCGAAGTTGCTGCGGGAGCTTCAACCAAGTCTCCTCCAGAGATTCAAGACTTGGACTAACTTTGGTAGGTATGATTATTTCCATCTATCCTCTCAGAACATTTTGCAGGTCCTGCGTGACCGTAGTTTTGCAGCCTTGCGTTGCATCAGTACATTCTATACTTTTTGTTTTTGATGATACAGGTATTCGGCCCCTTGTGGCATAACTCTTAGTTTTGGTGGCCCTTCGTGGCTTTAAACTTTTATCACAAGTGCTCTCGTACTTTGGTTGTCCGAACAAAGTGCATGCTTTCGTATGCATCCGAACAAACTTTTATCCGAACAAACTGCATGCTTTCGTATCCATCCCAATTTTTTCATACTAGGGGTATAGTTGTGTGTATTCATACTCGTGCTCAATCTGAGTATTCCATATTTGTTTAAGCTTATTTCTATGGTGGTTTCAAATTGTTCACCATGTACACATATTTCATTTATCCAAGTGATAGCTTTTATGCATGTCCTCGTATGCGAGTTATTAGTATTTGTTTGATGCCTTTTGTGCTTTTAACAAATCTAAGTATCTAGTAAGCAAGTGTTTCATATTTACTTTGCTGCATAAGTTTATCCATGCCTAAAAAACGGATCTAAGTCTCTCGTACTTTTAGTATCTCATATTTCTTTAAATTTTTTCATACTTAAAGAACGGATCTAAGTCTCTCGTACTTTTAGCATCTCATACTTCTTTAAGTTTTTTCATACTTAAAGAACGGATTTAAGTCTCTCGTACTTTTAGTATCTCATACTTCTTTAAGTTTTTTTAAACTTAAAGAACGGATCTAAGTCTCTCGTACTTTTAGTATCTCATACTTTTTAAAGTTTTTTCATACTTAAAGAACGGATCTAAGTCTCTCGTACTTTTAGTATCTCATATTTCTTTAAGTTTTTTCATACTTATTTTTAGCGTTTTTTCGTGCGCTGTTATCAAGCTATCTGTTTACTTTTGGTAAGGATAAGTGTGTTTGTACATGGCATTCATGCCAATCCCTTGCTCCCAAATATGAAAATGGAAAATAATACCAAACTCCATATTTCATATTTAAAAAGCTTGACAAACTGGAAAGAAATGACTTTATTCATAAACTTGTACTCAATGGGGCGTTATTCGTACCCCTTGCAACTAAAACAAAATAAAAGCAAAAACTAAAACAAAGGAATTTTATTCGTAATTCCCAAACAATCACGTAGTGCGATCTAAAACAAAACTCAATTCTTCTAAATAAAGCATTTTCTCAGATTATGGACATTTTAAGGCCTCAGAATTGGATTACCGTCCAGATCAGCCAATCTATAAGCCCCTATGCCCACAATCTCGGTTACTCGATACGGGCCTTCCTTGTTGGCCCCCAGCTTGCCTTCGTTGGCTACCTTAGTGTTGCGGAGCACCTTACATAGTACAAGGTCCCTAACACCAAATTCTCGAGGGTGAACGTGCTTGTTATAGCTTTTCATCAGCTGTTCCTAGTAAGAAGCCTGATGTACCAGGGCCCTTTCCCTCCTTTCCTCGGCGAGATCAAGCTCAATTTCAAGGGCCCTATCATTGCCCCCACTTTCAACCAATATAGTCCTGTTGGTAGGAAGACCCACTTCTAGAGGTATGACTGCCTCTGTGCCATATGCCAACGAATAGGGGGTCTCTCCCGTAGACCTCCTAGGTGTTGTCCTATGTGCCCATAGAACAAGTAGCTATTCATCGGGCCACTTCCCCTTAGCCTTGTCCAACCTCTTCTTGATCCCGTCAAGAATGGTTTTGTTGGATGCTTTTGCCTGCCCATTACTCTGAGGGTAGCCTGGGGTTGAGTAATAATTGTGTATCCCATACTGAGCACAAAAAGCTTTGAACTTTTTCTAGAACTGGGACCCATTGTCAGTAATCAATGAATAAG